>CM021103.1:601083382-601170759 GCA_007115665.2 Sequoiadendron giganteum | reverse complement strand
TCCCTCTATACATATTTATTTCTCCCTCCCTCCCTCCTTCCCTCAATTAAATATCTCCACCTTCTTCCCTCTCTACTTCTCTCTATCACCTCTATCTCAACTCTCTCTCTCTCTCCCAACCTTTCCCTCCCTCTCTCTCTATCTCTTCGTCCGTCCTCCTTTTTATATATCCTCTCTCTACCTCCCCCCTCTATCTCTCCTCACCCTCTCTCTCTCTCTCCTGTCTATATCAACTATCCCTATTTACCTTTCCCTCCCTCCTCTCTTTCTCTCTTCCTTCAACCAACCTTCACTCTCTACCCTCTATCTAACCTACCCCTATACCCCCCCTCTCTCTCTACTCTCTCTATCTCACCTCTCTCTCCTTATATATCCCTCCCTCCATCCTATCTCTCTATCTCACCTCCCTCTCCCTCCCTCCCTACCTCTCCTTTCCTCTCTCTTTCTTTCTCTGCTTCTCTTTATCTCCCCTCCCTCTCTCTACATACCTCTCTCTCACCTTTCTCTCTCCATCCATATCTCTCCCTCTATCCCTACCTCTCCCTACATTTCTCCTTCCCACTCTCTCCTCTCCCTCTCTCTACTCTCTCTCTACTCTCATCCCTACCTTTCCCTCCATTTCTCTCTCACCTCTCTCTCTCCCTCCCTCCCTACCTCTTCCTCCCTCTCTCCTTCCCTCTATACTTCTCTTTATCTCCCCCTCCCTCTCTGTACCTACCCCTCTATTTTTCTATCTCATTTCTCTCTCTCTCCATCCCTACCTCTCCCTCTATCTCTCCTTCCCTCTCTACTTCTCTCTACCTACCTATCCCTCTATACATCTTTCTTTCTCCCTCCATCCCTCCCTCACTCCTCCCCTCTCTCAATATCTCCATCTTCTTCCCTCGATACTTCTCGCTCTCTATCACATCTCTCTATCACCCCTCTATATCTATCTCTCTCTCCTTCCCTCTCTACTCTCTCAACTCTCTTTATCCCTACCTTTCCCTCTCTCTCTATCTCTCCTCTCTACTCTCTCTATCTTTACTCTCTCTCTCTCCCTACCTTTCCCTCCCTCTCTATATCTCCCTCCCTCCCCCCTCTTTCTATATCTCCCCTCTATCTCTCTCTCCTATATATATCAACTATACCTCTCCCTCCCCCCTCTCTCTCTACTTCTCTCTATCTAACCTACCCCTACATACCTCTTTCTCTCTCCCTCTCTCCATCCCTCCTTCCCTCTCTTAATCTCTCCACCTTCTTCCTCTCTCTACTCTCTCTCTATCTCAACTCTCTCTCCCTCAATCTTTATTCTTCCCTCTCTCCCTCCCCCTCTTTCTATGTCTTGTCTCCCTCTCTCTCCTCTCCCTCTCCCTCTCCCTCTCTCTACTCTCTTTATCTCAATCCTCTCTCTAATTATATTTCCCTCTCCACTCTCTTTCTCTCTATCTCACATATCTCTCCCTACCTATCCCTCCATCTCTCTCTCATCTCTCTCTCACCTATATCTCCCTTCCTCCCTCTCTCCTTCCCTCTATACTTCTCTTTATCTCCCCCTCCCTCTCTCTACCTACCTCTCTATGTTTCTCTCTCATTTATCTCTCCCCATTCCTACCGCTACCTCTCTCTCCTTCCATCTCTACTTCTCTCTACCTACCTATACCTCTCTAAATATTTATTTCTCCTTCCCTCCCTCCATCCTTCCCTCTCACAATCTCTCCACCTTCTTCCCTCTTTACTTCTCTCTCTATCACATCTCTTTATCACCTCTCTCTATCTATCTCCTTCCCTCTCTACTCTCTCTCTCCCTACATTTCCCTCTCTCTCTATCTCTCCCTTCCCCCTCTTTCGATCTCTCCTCTCTCTCCCTCCCCTCTCTTCCTATCTCTCCTCACCCTCTCTCTACCTCTCTCTCTCTACTTCTATCTATCTCAACTATCCCTCTTTACCTCTCCCTCTCTCCTCTCTCTCTCTTCCACCAACCTTCTCTCTCTACTTCTCTCTATCTAACCTACCCCTATATACCTATTTCTCTCTCCCTCCATCCCTCCGGCTCCTTCCCTCTCTCAATATCTCTACCTTCCTCCCTACCTCTCTCTCTCACTCTCTCCCCCTTCCCCATCTACTCTCTTTCTCTCTATCTCACCTCTCTCTCCCTGCATATTCCTCCCTCCATCTTCTCTCTATCTTACCTCCCTCTCCCTCCCTCCCTACATCTCCTTCCCTATCTACTTCTCTCTATCTCCCCTCCCTCTCTCTACCTATCTCCCTCTCTCTCACCTTTCTCTCTCCATAACT
Source organism: Sequoiadendron giganteum (assembly GCA_007115665.2). Taxonomy (NCBI): domain Eukaryota; kingdom Viridiplantae; phylum Streptophyta; class Pinopsida; order Cupressales; family Cupressaceae; genus Sequoiadendron; species Sequoiadendron giganteum. The sequence continues at coordinate 601,168,482 of CM021103.1, read as the reverse complement.
ATCCCTACCTCTCCCTTCATTTTTCCTTCCCTATTTCTATCTCACCTCATCCTATCTCTACCTATCTCTCTCTCTCTCCTATTTATCTCAACTATCCATATTTACCTCTCCCTCCCTCCCCTTTCTCTCTCTCCCACCCTCTCTCTCTCATCTAGATAGAAGTAGAGAGGGAAGTTGGGTGGGAGGAAGGAAGATATAGATATATATATATAGAGAGAGAGGAATATAGAGAAAATTAGACATGGAAGAAGGGATGGAGGGGGGAGAGGTGAGATAGAGAGAAGTAGAGATATATGTATATAGAGAGATAGAGAGAATCAGAGAGGAAATGAGAGTCAAAGAGAAAGATGGGGAGGGAAGGAGAGAGAGGGGGAGGGAGGGAGGGAGAGAGAGAGAGAGGGGAGTAGAGAGTGAGAGAGAAATAGGGGGAGAGAGAGAGGGGGGGAGAGAGAGGGAGAGGGAGGGAGAGAGGTGAGATGGAGAGAGTAGAGAGGTAAGGGGAGGGAGAGAAATAATTAGAGAGGGAAGGAGGAAGGTGGAGAGACTAAGAGAGGTAAGAAGAGAGGGAGGGAGAGAGAAATATGTATATAGGGATATATTAGATACAGATAACTAGAGAGGGAAGGAGGGTGGGAGGGAGGAAGAGAGAGAAAGAGAGATAGAGAGTGGAGAGGGAAAGAGGTAGGGAGGGATACATAGGTGAGATATAGGAGCGATGGAGGAGAGGTAAGTAACAGAGGAGAGGAACATAAAGATAGGCAGAGAGGAATATGCAGAGGAGAGATAGAGAGAAGGCAGAGATGGAGGAGGTAGAGGGTAGGGAGGAGGATAGAGGAGTGTGTGGAGGAGGAGCGAGAGAGAGAGCTGGGAGGAGATGATGAGGAGGATGGATAGGTAGGCAGGAGAGAGGGAAGGAGAGGGGATTAGAGGGAGAGGATGGAGGATAGAGGAGGATAGAGGAGAGAGAGAGAGAGAGAGAGAGAGAGAGAGAGAGAGAATGGTGAGATAGAGAGGAGAGAGTGAGAGAGAAAGAGTGGGAGGGAGAGATGAAGAGAGAGGTAGGTAGAAGGAGGGAGAGGAGAGATAGAGAGAGTAGATATGGAAAGAGGTAGGGAGGGATACATAGGTGAGATAGAGAGGGATGGTGAGACAGTGTTTGAGGGAGAGGGGAGATAAATATAAGTAGAGAGGGAAGGAGAGAGAGAGGAGAGATAAAGAGTAGAGAGGGGAGGGAGGGAGGGAGAGGTATGGAGGGATATATAGGTGTTTTTGTGTGTATGAGAGAGAGAGAGGGAGTGGAGGGAGAGGTAGGTGGAGAGAGGGAAGGAGAGAGTGAAGGAGAGAGCGAAGGAGAGAGGGAGAGTGATATGGAGAGATAGAGTGGTGAGATAGAGAATAGATGGGTAAGGAGATAATTAGAGAGAGAGAGGGGTTGGAGGGAAGGAGAGAGTGAAGGAGGGAGGGAGGGAGAGTGAGATGGAGAGAGAGAGAGTGGTGAGATAAAGAATAGATGGGTAAGGAGATAATTAGAGAGAGAGAGAGAGGGGTTGGAGGGAAGGAGAGAGTGAAGGAGAGAGTGAAGGATAGAGTGAGGGAGGGAGGGAGAGTGAGATGGAGAGAGAGAGTGGTGAGATAGAGAATAGATGGGTAAGGAGATAATTAGAGAGAGAGGGGTTGGAGGGAAGGAGAGGTAGAAAGGGGAGGAGGGAAAGTGGGAGAGAGATAATGGTGAGATAGAAAGGAGAGAGTGAGAGGTAGGGAAAGAGAGAATGATGAGATGGAGAGAGAGAGAGAGAGAGAAATATGGGGAAGGAAAGATAGAGAGAGAGAGAGGTTGGTAGATGAAGGGAGAGAAGAGATAGAGAGTAGAGAGGGAAATTAGGGAGGGAGACATAGGTGAGATAGAGAGGGATGGAGATAGAGAGATTGATGGAGGGAGGGGGGAGATGAAGATAAGTAGAGAGGGAAGGAGAGGGAAGGAGAGAGAGAGGAGAGATAGAGAGTAGAGAGGGGAGGGAGGGAGAGAGAGAGAGAGAGAGAGGAGATAAAAAGGAGAGGGAGGGAGATGTAGAGAGAGCGAGGGGGAGGAGAGATAGAGAGAAGTAGAGAGGGAAGGAAGGAGATAAATATGTGTGTGTGTGAGGGAGAGAGAGATAGAGAGAGAGCGGTGAGATAGAGAGGAGAGAGTGAGAGAGAGGGAGAGAGAGAATCATGAGATAGAGAGGAGAGAGAGGTAGAAAGAGGGGGAGAGAGAGTGAGAGAGAGAGATACGTAGAGGAAGGGAGAGGAAGGGAGAGGAGGGATAGAGAGTAGAGAGGGAAAGAGGTAGGGAGGGAGACATAGTTGAGATATAGAGTGATGGAGGGAGAATTAATTAAAGATAGGGAGAGGGGAGATAAAGATAAGTAGAGAGGGAAGGAGATGTAAATAGAGAGAAGAGATATACATAAGTAGAGAGGGGAGGGAGGGAGGGAGATGTGGGGAGGAGATAGAGGGGTGAGAGAGAGGGGGGAGAGAGAGGGAGGAAGAGGAGATATAAAGAGTAGAGAGGGAAGGAGAGAGTGAGAGAGAGAGATGATACAATTTGCTGAATATTGAAATTTGACCTCTTGATTACTAAAAATTTGACATGCTGATTACTAAAATTTGACTATTTGAAAAATTATAAAATCTTCCAAAAACTATAATTTGCATTATAACTCCAAGAGATCTGAAACCACTCTCAAACATCTTGAAATTATATACATGAAATATAACTTAAAGTATAAGAAAGTAAATGTCCATATATAAATTTCAACTTATACTTAAATGTTTATTTCATGTATATAGTCTCCTTAATAGAGAAAGAGAAAAAGAAAGAGTTCACAATAATGAATTGTAAAAATTTATGCTTCACATTTGGCGAATGCCCAATTTGGCACTAGTCAAATGGAGCACTTCATTTGGAAAGTGCCAAATTTGGTGCTTGTCAAATGATGAGCTTCATTTGGCTAGTGCCAAATTTGGTGCTTGCCAAATGAAGAGCACCAAAATGATTTGAATTTTAAAATACTGAGCCTTAGGCTCAATCATCTGAGCCATTTGATGAGCGCCAAATTTGGCACTCCCCAAATGGTCATTTTGGGTTAAAAAAATGGCACCTTTTTTGTGTCACAACTTGGTGCACTTACCCTTAAAGAAGGCAACAACATGAGAGAATAAAAAGGATTATCAATCATAACACTTCACACAATGAAAACATTTCATCTCTATGAAAAAATTATAACAAAAATTTGAACATTTCATACTGCCTTTATGGAAAGGAATAATTCATAGAACTTTGCACAATCTTGAAATACTAAGGATAACTCATATGAATGAAAAATTCAAAAAGTTTCAAATAAATGTTTAAAATAAAAGCAATCATGTAGTGTATGGGGTGTTTTTGTGAGTTGTTAGTTTTAATGGTGGTCTTGAATCTCTTCCTAAATCTACTATTCTCTATCTAGTGATACTCTCCATCTAAATCCTAAGGGGTTAAAAACAATCTCCCGCATCCACCTCATCAAGCTAGAAAGGTAGTTAGTTTGATAATATACAAAAGCGTAATCATAATCCATTAAATGTAAAATTTAAAATTCCTTATCATTTCTATGAAACCGGTTTTCACATTGACATTAATCAAACTATATCCAACTGACATAACATTGATTGTTCACATTTTATATTTTTTCAAATTTTAGTTTTTTAGTTTCATAATCAATATGAAAACAAATAACATATTCTAGAGGGTTCCAAAAATGGGATGGAGCAATAATACTTAATTTTTCAATTCTTAATTCATCAACAACACATGAAATTATTATAGATTCATTCCCTTGAGGAGTCCAACAACATATGGGATTTATTTGGATGTTGGCGAGCCTCTATCACATTCATTTGAGATCTATAACAATGTGCCAATATTTTTAGGGGAGTAGATAAGAAATAATATACAAATGGTGGAACCTCAAGTTATAACTATAACTAGAGTTTACATGTTGTGTGAGAGGCTAGAAAATCTAAAATATAAAACTAGTTGAAATTAGAAGTCAATGAATAGTTTGTATCTTGTAGGGAAGGACCAAAAGTCCATGAGAAAATTTATGGTGGACTAGTATAAAAGTGGAGAAGTGGAGTAGGGAAGAAATTTTTCAATAGATATAAACATGCACATATGATCCAAAGTGTATAAGAAAGGAAGGAGAAAATTATAAAGGAAAAGTAGAGAATAAATTTTGCAGGAGTTACAAATATGCACACAAATTCTAAAGTATAGCAAGCAAGGAAGGAATAAAATAAGTGGGAAGTTAGGTTGATGGAGCAAGAAAGTAAGTGGTGCAGGAGCACCTCTAGGAAGCACCTAGGAAAATGACTAGGAAATAGGCAAGTTTTGGAGTTTTTGCTTTTCTTATGTTAAGATCATGTGGACCATTGCTTTAGGAGTTAGCCTTAAAATAAGGTCAGTCAGGAGCTATCAGTAGTGGTCAAGTTTAAGGTTAGACACTCAATGTTAGTGGTGAGCTTGTTTTGTGAATTTTACCAAATAAGGTTTGTGATGACATAACCGGCTTGGGACAGTTGAGGCTCGAGCCTAACTGATTTGGATGAAGTATTTAAGGTGTGCCTCGACCATTGTGCAAGGTTGGAAGGCATAGAGAACATTTGTATGTTTGAAGATTTGGAAAACTAATGAACGACAGTGATAAAGTTGGTTGAAATTTTGTGTTTTCTTGAAAATCTGGTTCATCAGGAGCGATCAGACCTGTAGTATGTTTTAGATAGTGATAATTCCTTTGCTTTATTATTGGTGTGGTAGCTTGTAGAGTGTGAGTGCAATTGGCAAGTGCATTGATTGTCATTTGTTTTGTTTTCCTTATCTTTACTGTTCTGACTGGTAAACTGGCCAGTATGGAGTCTTAGATTCATTTTCCATCGTACCCAGTGTATGGCTGCTTGGGAAATGGAGCTAGACTCCCTGTATGTACATAGTGTAGGTGTAGGGATGTTTAAGAAGGCAGGAGGGGTGATAAAGAATTTTTCCTAGGCGGGTTTGACAGTGCCCAGCTAGGACAGTTAATAACCAGTGCTAAAAAGCACATAAATTGTAGGGTAGACTTCTCTAGGGCAAACCCCATGGTAGAAGTGTGGAAGAAGGTCCCACCAAGGCTTGGTACCAAGGAGGAGACTCCAACATTCAGGAAACCAATCAAACACTTTGACAGACCTACCGGGTGGCTAGGAAATTGGTAAAGAACCCTAGATTTTGCTAAACAAGGAGGGCAGTCCTGTGTATGGCCAGACAAGACTTTAGGGTTTGAAAATCTTGAAGAGGATGGCATAGGCATCAGGAATCCAAGAAAAAGAAGTAGGGTTCTTTGGAAAAGTTGTGAGCAATAGCTTGTTTTCCTCGGCTAGGAGACCTAATTGGGGGCTCAAGGCTTGCCTTTTTAAACCCTAAACAAGGGTTTGGGATGAGCAATGGAGAAACAAAGATAAATGGTGGTCCAAGAAGAATGATAGGATGCCAAGAAGCATGTTGACTAGTAGAGACAATCCTGCAAAGACTTAGTTATGTGTTGGGAGAATTTGACCTTTAGGGTGGATTAAGGGTCAAGGTGAACAGAGGGTAAGTATCAAGAATTGGTTGTGTTGCTTGACAAAGGTTGGAAGAGGGAATGGCCTAGAACCAGGGGTGTCTGTAGATGAGTCAGAGCCTAAAGGTTGGGTGGTGAAAGAAGCCACATCAGGGGATTGCTGAAGTGAGACCCGGAGCATGGAAGTGTGAATGCTTCCATCCAAACCCTCTTACACCAGATTGGTATTAGAGCAAGTGAAAGGTTTGGGATAGTGCACTTGTATGTCAGACTTGGAATCAAGTGGTTCCATAATCATGGTGACAAATGTTGAGTTGGCAAAGAAGGTTGAAGACCAAGAAGAATACAATAGGAGACTACGGGAAAGATTGGCACAATTGGAGGAGACATTAATTAATGTATTGAACAAGGATGATGAGGACAGAAAAAGGGTACCTAAGCAAGAAAGGGTTACAGAGGAGGACAAGATCCCTGAACCTGACCCTGTTCTACAAGAAGAGCCTTTCTTGAAGGCATTGAAAGCTTTGAGTGGGAAGGCACTTGAAGGAATCCCAATGTTTAGTGGAAAGATGGAAGCCAATCTAGTTATGGATTGGATAGAAGGTATGGAGAACCATTTTGAATGTGATGGAGTCACAGAGGCACATAAGGTAAAGGTGGCTAAATCTAGACTGAGAGGATCAGCTTTAACATGGTGGAAATTCATCCAAACAGAGAGGGAGAAGGAAGGAAAGAAACCCATCTCTACTTGGAAAGGTATGGTTGCAAAGGTGAGAGAAGCCTACATGCCTGATGACTATGAAATTCAACTACACAAGAAGAGACAAAGCCTAAGGAAGAAAGATCTAGATGTGAATACCTATACAGAGGAGTTCCAAAAACTTTGTATGAGGTCCAATGTGTCTGAAGATGAAAGCCTCAAAGTGGCTAGATATCTTAATGGATTGAAATGGAACATTCAAGAGGAGATGGCTCTTTTGATTCCAAAGACAGTGCGTCAATGCTATCAATTAACTATCAAGATTGAGGAGAGAAGCAAGAGGAAGCAAGATCAAGCTTCTAAAGGAAAAGGTAAAGGTAGAGATCATAGAGATCAAAGAGGACAGCGTGGAGGTTACCAAGGTAGAGGTAATGACCAAAGAAACAAAGGAGAGTTCAAACCCACAAAACATGGAAATGAAACACCTTCTAGAGGAGGGTATAATAGAGGTAGAGGTTCTCAAGGAGGATCAAATAGAGGAAGAGGAGCAGGCAGGAGTAATTCCTATTTTGCAACCATGAAATGTTATCATTGTGGTCAAGTTGGACACCCAGCTTATAGATTCCCGGAGAAAGCATCATCATCAAGCAATGAGAAGAGAGTGGATTATGCACAAGAGGACACCATGAGTCCTAAGGTAATTGAGATCAATCATATTGAGTCTGAAAATGGAGAGAGTCTAATGTTTAGAAGAGTGTTGATAAGGCAATTGGTCAAAGAAGAACCCAAGCAAAGGAGAGCTCTATTCAGGATAAGGTGCAAGATACTTGGTAAAGTATGCAAGGTGATAGTAGACTCAGGTTCCACAGACAATATAATCTCAGAAGAGGTAGTAATGAAACTGAAATTGAAGAAAGTACCCCATACTAATCCATATAAGGTCACATGGCTTAATAAAGGGCAAAGTGTCTTGGTAAATGAACAAGTAACAGTGGAGTTTTCTATTGGAGGGTACAAGGACAAGATTTTTTTTGATGTCTTACCCATGGATGCATGTCATCTACTGTTGAGTAGACCATGGCAATATGACAGGAGTGTTGTGTATGATGGTAAAGAGAATACAATTTCATTTAAGAATGATGAGAAGACTTTTAAATTGCAGTCACTGTCAGAAGAAGATGAAGGATAGTCCAAGACACCAAGTGTTCTCCTTAGTAGTGGAAAAGAGTTCCTCAACACCCTACATGAAGGTGGAGAAGGATATGTTGTGTTATTGCAGTCCAAAGAGGAAGAGAAGATGGAAAAACCAGTCATACCAAGAGCAGTCCAAAATTTGCTTGACAAGTACAAGGATATTTTAAGTGATGGTACACCTTCAACCTTACTTCTAAAAAGAGCTATTAGCCATCAAATAGACTTCATACTTGGAGCATCATTACCTAACAAAGCAGCATATAAGTTGACACTGGATCAGAACTTGGAAGTAGCTAGACAAGTGCAAGAATTGTTGGATCAGAATTTGATACAAAAGAGCATCAGCCCATGTGTAGTACCAGTAGTCTTGGCAACCAAGAAGAGAGGCAAATGGAGGTTATGTATTGACTCTAGAGAAATCAATAGAATCAAAATTAGGTACAAGTTTCCAATTCCTAGAATTGAGGACTTAATGGATTGTCTTGGAGGGGCTCAATATTACACAAAATTGGATCTAAAAAGTGGATACCATCAGATCAGAATTAAGGATGGTGATGAATGGAAGACAGCATTCAAGACAACAGATGGTTTATATGAATGGAGAGTGATGCCATTTGGCCTTTCCAATGCACCTAGCACATTCATGAGACTCATGAATGAAGTACTAAAGGATTTCATAGGAGTATTTGTGGTTGTATACTTGGATGACATCCTAATCTTTAGCAAAACAACAAAGAACCATCTCAAACATGTGGATTTGGTACTTAGAAGATTGCAAGAGGAGAAGTTGGCTATCAACTTGGAAAAGTGTGAATTTTTCAAACAAGAACTTGTATATTTGGGTTTTGTAGTGTCTAAGGGATCATTGAAAATGGATCCAAGCAAGGTGGAGGCAATCATAAACTGGCCTACACCAACAACAGGGACTAAGGTAAGAATTTTCCATGGATTGGCCCAGTTCTATAGGAAATTCATAAGAAACTTTAGTGGTATTTGTGCACCGGTTTTAGAGACAATAATAGGTGGTGTGAAAACCAAGTTTGTGTGGACTCAAGCAGCTGAGAGAGGGTTTGAGAAACTGAAACAAGAAGTAGCAACTCAACCCATACTTTTACTACCTAGCTTTGACAAATTGTTCACTATTGAGTGTGATGCAAGTGGAGTGGCAGTTGGAGGAGTGCTAAGTCAAGAGGGCAAACCTATAGCCTTCTTAACCTATAGAAGCTTAATGAAGCAAAGAAGAAATACTCAACCTATGACTTGGAACTTTATGCTTTGGTTCAGTCACTTAGGAAATGGAGGCATTATCTTCTACCCAAGGAGTTTGTAGTCTTTATAGACAACCAAGCACTTAGCTATATGAATACCCAAGAGAAATTGAGCAATAGGCACTTGAAGTGGATGGAATACATCCAAGCTTTTACCTTCACCATCAAGCACAAGAAAGGGTAGATGAATAAGGTAGCAGATGCATTAAGCAGGAGGTTATTGACAGTTCAAGAGATACAAGTGAAAAGCATGGGGATTGAGAGCTTTAAAGATCTCTATGGAGAGGATGAAGATTTCTCCGAGGTCTATAAGGTATGTTTAAACTTTGAGAATCACTTTCATAGTCAGTATGCTAAATATACATTGCAAAGTGGATTGTTGTTTAAAGGGAACCAGTTATGTGTTCCTAAAGGGTCAATGAGAGAAAACCTCATTCAAGAAAAGCACAATGGCAGTCTTAGTAGGCATTTTGGCATCAACAAGACATTAGAGCTAGTTCAAAGATTTTACTATTGGCCTAAGTTGGCAAGAGATGTTAGAAAATATGTGGAACAGTGTGTTGTATGCATGAGAGCTAAGGGAGGAGCTAGTAATGCTGGTCTTTATCAACCCCTACCAATTCCAAATAGACCTTGGGAGTGTGTGAGTATGGATTTTGTGGTAGGCCTTCCTAAGACCAAAACTGGTTTTGACAGTGTGTATGTAGTGGTGGACAGATCTAGTAAAATGAGTCATTTTATACCTTGTAAGACTACTCATGATGCTAGTTACATAGCTCATCTCTTCTTCAAGGAGGTTGTAAGGATTCATGGCTTACCTTTAAGCATAGTTTCAAATAGGGATGTTAAATTCATGAGTCATTTTTGGAAGACTCTATGGAATAGGTTGGGAACCAATCTGTCATTTGGATCTGCCTATCATCCTCAGACCAATGGCCAAACAGAGGTGGTTAACAAGGTGCTAGGTAACCTACTGAGGTGTCTAACAAAGGAGTATGGAAAGACTTGGGATATGGTCATCTCACAAGCTGAGTATGCCTATAATGATAGTGTCAACAAAACTACAGGAAAAAGTCCTTTTGAGGTTGTGTATGGAATGCACCCAAGAGGTATTTGTGAGCTCAGAGATTTAGGAACCATGGAACATAGAAGTGGACATGCTAAAGATTTCAGTTAGACCATGAAAGAGATACAGGAGAAGGTGAGGAAGACAGTCACCGAAGCTACACAAAAGTTGAAGGAAAAGGTAGATCAGTCAAGGAAGGATGTACAATTTGCAGTTGGTGATTATGTCATGGTTCACCTCAAAAAGTCCAAGTTGGAGAAGGGAGTCTCCACCAAACTCCAGATGAAGAGAGTAGGACCATGCAAGATCTTGGCCAAGTATGGCAAAAATGCATACAAGATTGACCTACCTACTGACTTAGGAATCTCACCGGTTTTCAATGTTGTTGATTTGATCAAATATAAAGGATCAGTCAAGGAATTGGATCAGAATAGCCAAGAGGTCTTCAAGGACATCAGTAACATATCACTACCAAATCAGGACAAGCACCAAGCTGAGAAGATCTTGGAATCCAGGGTGCAAAAGTCTACAAGGCACAAGGTGTATATAGAGCACCTAATCAAGTGGAAGCATAAGCATGAGTCAGAAGCTACATGGGTACAAGAGGATCAGTTCAAGAAGCTTGGGATTGATTTTTCCTTGCTCTCTCCTTCTACTTCTTAGTGTTTCTGCTGGGAGGGGGAGAATGGTGCAGGAGCACCTCTAGGAAGCACCTAGGAAAATGACTAGGAAATAGGAAAGTTTTGGAGTTTTTGCTTTTCTTATGTTAAGGTCATGTGGACCATTGCTTTAGGAGTTAGCCTTAAAATAAGGTCAGTTAGGAGCTATCAGTAGTAGTCATTAGCTATCATTAGTGGTCAAGTTTGAGGTTAGACACTCAATGTTAGTGGTGAGTTTGTTTTGTGAATTTTACCAAATAAGGTTTGTAATGACATAACTGGCTTGGGATAGTTGAGGTTCGAGCCTAACTAATTTGGATGAAGTATTTAAGGTGTGCCTCAACCATTGTGCAAGGTTGGAAGGCATAGAGAACATTTGTATGTTTGAAAATTTGGAAAACTAATGAAGGACAGTGATAAAGTTGGTTGAAATTTTGTGTTTTTTTGAAAATCTGGTTCATCAGGAGCAATAAGACCTATAGTATGTTTTATATAGTGATAATTCCTTTGCTTTATTGTTGGTGTAGTAGCTTGTAGAGTGTGAGTGCAATTGGCAGGTGCATTGATTGTCATTTGTTTTGTTTTCCTTGTCTTTACTGTTCTGACTAGTAAACTGGCCACTATGGAATCTTAGGTTCATTTTCCATCGTACCCAGTGTATGGCTGCTTGGGAAATGGAGCTAGACTCCTTGTATGTACATAGTGTAGGTGTAGGGATGTTTAAGAAGGTAGGAGGGGTGATAAAGAACTGTTCCTAGGCGGGCTTGACAGTGCTCGGCTAGGACAGTCAATAACTAGTGCTAAAAAGCACATAAAATGCAAGGTAGACTTCTCCAGGGAAAACCCCATGGTAGAAGTGTGGAAGAAGGTCCCACTAAGGCCTGGTACCAAGGAGGAGACTCCAAAATTTGGGAAACCAATCGAACACTTTGACAGACCTACCGGGTGGCCAGGAAATTGGTAAAGAACCCTAGATTTTGCTAAACAAGGAGGACAGTCCTGTGTACGGCCAGACAAGACTTTAGGGTTTGAAAATATTGAAGAGGATGGCATAGGCATCAGGAATCCAAGAAAAAGAAGTAGGGTTCTTTGAAAAAGTTGTGAGCAATAGCTTGTTTTCCTCGACTAGGAGACCTAATTGGGGGCTCAAGGCTTGTATTCTTTTTAAACCCTAAACAAGGGTTTGGGATGAGCGATGGAGAAACAGAGATAAATGGTGGTCCAAGAAGCATGATAGGATGCCAAGAAGCATGTTGACCAGTAGAGACAATCCTGCAAAGACTTATTTATGTGTTGGGAGAATTTGACCTTTAGGGAGGATTAAGGGTCAAGGTGAACAGAGGGTAAGTATCAAGAATTGGTTGTGTTGCTTGACAAAGGTTGGAAGAGGGAATGGCCTAGAACCAGGGGTGTCTGCAGATGAGTCAGAGCCTAAAGGTTGGGTGGTGAAAGAAGCCACATCAGGGGATTGCTGAGGTGAGACCCGGAGCATGGAAGTGTGAATGCTTCCATCTAGACCCTCTTACACCAGTGAGTTTGTAAGAGTTAAAAGCATGCACATAAGATCTAAATTTTCACAACAAAGGAAGGGAAAGGAAAGTGAAAATTTGGAATTTGATATATTAGGAAATAAAGTTTACTAGAGTTGAAAAATGCAGGGAAACTATATTGTTCCACCAAAACATACAAGCATTAGCAAAAATGCCCAAATCTTAGAATTTGTAATAAAATAGAATGACATTGATTTTAGATGGGTGTGAAGAAAAAAATAAACATGAATCAACCAAGGTGGTCCATTTACAATTTCTTAGGTTTATAATCCATGATGGGTGAAAAATAGAGACTTATGGAAACACTTGCAAGCACAAAATGTAAAATTTTGCAAGGTGCCAACACCTAGGAATAAAATTATCAATGGGATTCAATAAGGCTCAATTTATGTATCATATTGTAGTATAAATTATGACACATACATTTTTCATTTTTGAAAGAAAAACCAAGTCAAAGCGAGCTCAAAATGAAGGGGAAAATTGTAATGTATGAAATTTTCACTATTATATTTTCCATAATTTTGGATTTCATGTGAATTTATATGAGGTTTCATATCAAAGTAGAATCAAGTAGATTAGAAAATTGGACGACGTTGGGAAGCAAGCCAGGGGTGATTGCCTGCAAGTGGATAGGTGGGGAAGGCCAAGCCCTCCCCCATGGAGGTTTGTTATTGTGTGGGTGTTCTTGTACTCTTTGATTTTACCCATATGTATTATCTTCAAATGTTCCCCCAACTGCTTGTGGCTAATTCTAATTGTGATTAATTCACTTGTTTACGCTGCTAGTTTTAAAGTAATTTATGTTTTGTATCTTTGAGGTTCTTCGCTCTTCCATTCATTAATGGAAGGGGGTAAAAAACCCCTCAATTCCATTGCAAATGGGGGTAATAATCTTGAAACCCTGGCTAAGCAAACCAAATCTTTCAAAGAAGCGGTTATTGACAAGGGTTCAACTTTTCCTAAGAGTGCAAAGTTTTTGGTGGCTCCTACAAGGGAGGTGGGTGATTTTTTCATAAATAGAGCTATGAAAGGTAAGTTACCCTAAAATGACCCTAGCAATCTGAAACTCGTTCCTAATTCTGATATGAAAAATGTCATAAAGAATGATAGAGCCAGGATAAAAGATGTTGCCATTTTTATGTTGGTTGTAGATGTTAATAAGGTTCCTTCAAGGAAATTTTTGGATTCATGGTTCTCTAATGTGCGGCCTAAAAATTCAATATACAATTAAGTTTTTGTAGAATGTTACAATGTGATCTATCTATTATATTTTTGAAGAATCATTCTATGTAGGAAAACAATATCTCCAAACCCTATTGGTATATTGGGAGGTATACATTTTGAGCCCTGAGATGGTCTCTCATGGCCATTGCAAAGGAGGTTCTCGTGTTATCCTAGATTGGTGGTAATTAAGAACCCCCCTTGAGTATTGGAAGATTATTTGTAATGCCCCACCACGTAACCCTAAAGGATGTTGCAATTCACTACTTAAGCGTACATTTTTTTTTATTAAACTGTAATTAACATACATGTTCACCTACAATTGACAACAAACTCTAAGGCTACGTAACTAAGATTACTTAAACCCACACATACATCAATAAACATCCATAACATTTAATGACAATAAGAAATGAGTACTTAAACAACATAAAAATACCACATAACATAAAGAGATATATAACCAAAATCCATATTCCTTAACTTAATCAAAAGGTTACATCACTCATTCCTAGAATGAGGCAATAATACAAATGTGTTACAATATACATAAATCCACCTCGAATACAAATGAGGGGTAAAATAACATGATACAAACTGAAATAAATACATAGGTTGAATTAAAAATAGGAATTGCGAGCTCTCCAACTGGATATCTCGCCACCAAGTACTAAAGATCAAAGGGGGACCCAATGGTGTATGGTGTATGTTCCACCCAACCAAGTGGTACCAGAAGGCCCACCCCCCATGCTAGGAGATAGTAACAACATAACGTGGACAAATTCTACAACCACTAACCAAAGGCTAACTCATACTGACACAACCAATCAAATGAACCATACAAGTATAACTCTAACATGGTCACATTGCTTCCAGACATAAGATAAATCAAGTATGTTAAGAAAACCATACACATACAACAAATAACAACTGTTGTCCTAGACAAAGTGTCATCACACAGCTCGTCATGAGATCTCCTCTAGGAATCTTCATAGGCTCTGGTAATCTTGGTGACCTCAACTGAATCCCGACCCCTATACTCACTCATGTGGAATCAAATACCTCTCGTAAGGACAAGGTAGATGACCTTGCCATTCCACGCCTTCCCACTCATCCCAAGCCTATATGAGCAGTTGTGTCTATGAGTGAGGTTAATTTATCTTGTTTAGTGTGAAAAGCTACCTAAGTTTCTAAGTACATTAATTTAGTTATCACTTGATTAAACAACCTCCGAAGGTTACCCGGTTTACCTCTTTGGGCTCTAGCACCTAACATAAGCCACTCTTCTACTTGACAACATACCAAACAAAGCCAATCACCAAGGGAATCCCAAGTGCATACAACAAGATAAAACCACTCTAACTCTAGGAGACAACTTAAAATGAAACTCACTCCAAACACTTGGAGGCAACAAGACACAATGCACTACCCAAGGGAAAACATATGGTTGACATAAGAAATTGACAACCCTGACAAAGAATCCTCTAGAAGACTTACCAATTAAAGGCACATTAAACCCATTTCCCCAAATAAGAACAGAGAGGAAATAATTACAACAAGGAAATTGCAAGGAAGTAATCTACTTTTTGGATATGCTAAATTCATTTCCCTTTCAAATACATTTCATAATAAAAATAATAGTTGCCCTTTCAAAATAGTTGAAATAACTAGATAATTGCCTTTTATTTACAGATAAAAGAAAGACTAGATTTAACAAATCAAATTCATTAAATACTTTCTTTTTTTTAAAAAACAACATGAATCCTTCTACAAACTAATTATATTGATTTCCTCCAATTGTTCATAAATATACATCCATTTTAAAATAAAACTATTCTAAATAAAAATATATATATTTAATATATATACATAAGATATACATACATAATTATAAATACATATTATGTATATACACTTATAATATATATTCATTAAACATATACTTAATATTTTACAGACCAAATATATAAAATATACATACATATATATACATTGTATATACATAATATACATATACACATATAAACACAATCTATATATATATTATATATATATATCATATTATTGAGTAACAAAATCGAAATCATTAAACAAAGTCGAAATTCCTTAATAAAGTAGGCGGATGAATTTTCGTTCGTCCACGGTTTTGTTTTATACGCCAAAGGCAGGTTTGTTTTAAGCAAGGCAATCCTATGTTTGGGGCGGTTGTGCTAAGCATAGCCGAACCCAAACAAATGGGCGTGACCTGTATATGGTAGGGGGCAGCACCTCCCTTGGCAACGATGCCTCCCACCCAAAGACATTACAAACAAAACTAATAAAAAAAACAAACAAACACAACCCTTAACCTGCGAATAAAAACAAATAAATTCGCTAAGCTTTATTTCTTGCAAATTCCACAAGCATTCCTTCCGCCGTACGGACGGCGATAACAGATTTAAATCAATATTTTATTAAAATAAAATATGTATATAGATATATTATATATATATATATAAACAATATATATATATATATAAACAATATATATATATATATATATATAAACAATATATATATATATATATATATATATATATATATATATATATATATATATATATATATATATAAACTATATATATATAAACAAATTTCAACATAATAGATAAATTGGGGAAATTTTGTGAAAACATTCACCTATAGGTGAAATTATAAAAATTTCCAGAGAACACCCAAATTCACAGAGGATTTTTTTTAAATAAACTTTATGATTAGCTTACTCAAATTTAAACATCGGTAAGGAGACTACTAATTTCTTACAAAGGTTTTCAATCAACTCCTAATATCTTCTGGGTTTCTCCACCACAAAATACACAGAGGTTTCAAAATTTCCTTTTTACTACACAGGTTTAATTTTCTAAAAAATAAAAAATTGTTTTCCTTTAGATTTGTTTCATAGTTTAGATCTAATAAATTTCACAAATATCACAATTCATAATCTTTGGTTTTTACTGTAACTAATATTTTCTAAATTTCTTCACGGCAGTCACAGAAGCTTTTAATTTCTCTTTTCTAAAACAAAATAAACTTTCCTTTATAGATCTAGCACAACAATTTTCTATAGCTATACAATTACAAAACAAATTTTAAACAAAACCAAATATACAAGAAAGGAACCTGTATCAAGAAGCTTCTGAAGAATTGAAGTTTTGATGCCCAGCCTCTTCCAAAGCTTTCACAACTTCCTCCCAGCAACACAATTTTTCCAGCACCAAAATCGTATCCAAATTCACAGCAAATATAATAAAATAACTCTTCTAAATTTCCTACAGCCCAGAAATCTCTAACAATCCTCTATGTTTTTTCAATTTCCCATTCCTCTCCAAAAAAAAAAATTCCTTTAAAAATATCCTCACACTCCCGTGAATAAGCTTTCCTCTTCTTTAACCAAGATCCAAAATTTTCTCCCGTGAATAAATTTCCAACAAACTCTTAATTAATTCATCTCACACATGTGGCAATTAACAAAAATCTTTTAACAACCAAATTTAATTTCACAAAATATAATTTAATAATTTTCAATTCAAATTCATTCCAAATTGAATTTAATTACTTATAATAAAAATTTAAATTCCAAAATGAATTAAATTTCCTTTTTCAACTTTCTAAATAAACATATTTAATTAATCAATTTTAATTACTTAATAAATTAATTAAATTTAATTATTTAATTTAAATAAATAACTTCTATCACAATGTCTAATTTTAATTAAATAAAAATGAACATTATTTAAAGCGATAATTTTAAACATTTATTTCCATAATCAAGAACCCTTCAGAATTAAATAATATTAAAACAAGGCAACCAATGACACAACAAATACGACTAGCGACACACTATGGCTAGGGTGTAGACCTGACACATGTTACCTAGCTACTATCTCCCATTCAACTTAACCGTTGGGTCGACACGCTCAAACCTGTGAAACCAGGTGGAGTCGATGTCATGTACCTGCAAACTTGTAATGCGATAACAAAGATCATATATATAAAAACAACATAAAATACACATCATGAAGAGGAAATCACGGAATCGCAGGGCACTCGCAAGCGAGTGATGTGACACCATCCCCTTCACCAATACACTCATCATAAACTAACACTTCATAATACTCAAATATCTCATGTACAATAAACATGTTAAAGCAACAAGTATTTTACTCCATTTAAAGAATATCAAATAAAGCATCAGAGAAGATACACTACATCACACAAATAGTCCATCGCTCAATAAATAGCGATCAAATAACACACATGATAAAGTATGCAAAGTATCAAAGTAACTGAAACTAAAACAAAGCAAGGAATGTTGTCTGAACATGAAGCTAAAACGGAGGGGTATTACATTATTCCTTAGGTGCTTGCACAGATTGGTGGTGTGGTAAGGTTGGATGAGGCTAAAATATCTCTCTTTCATCTAGATGCTTGTGCCCTAGTGTTCTTGGAGCCTAGGGTGGAAAACCTTGACAACAATGAAATAGAGGATGAAGATAGTCATGTCATTTTTCCTTTGGAAATTCTGGGTGGTATCAATTCATGTTTCCTATGTAGGAAAGAAGGGAATATTCAAAATAAATTCCCCATAATACGAAGGAAAACTAATAAAAGGAAGCTAAAACCAAGTTCGATTGGGAATCATGGGTCAAATGCTAATGTCAAAAAACCTACTTTGAGTTTAGAGCAAGATTCTTTTCACTTTCAAGAAAAAATGGCCCATGGTACTGAGTAGATATTGTGCCAAGATGGAAAACCTAATCTATTTGAAATATAGATAATCCTTCACCTATTGTGTAAGTGGCTAGTGATGGGGGGACTTCTCGGGTGAACCTAGCATTCCTTGGGACCCGCACACTAAAACCAACAGTATTAATCTTTTAAATTCCTTTGACGTTCTGGCAAAGGGGGTTGGTGATTTAGAAGCCAGTCATGGAGATGGCTTAACCACCTCCTTAGAGGTGTCTAGAATGTCTTCGAGACCTCTCAGGTTCTCCCCCCACCCTAGCCCCTACAGGTGATGTCTTGATGATTAAAAAGTTGAATGCATAATAATTAGTCATGAAAAGATTAGAAAAAACATAGAGGAAAACTTTCTAAGGAAAGGTTTTGGCAATAACTATTCTACCCTTGAGGTCTCTGAGTTTAAGATAAAAAAAAATCTTGGTAAAACCATTTTAGTAAAGAGAAATCAATTAAATGAAAGATGGAAGGTGTTAGTTTGGTTGGGATCAATAAGGTTACATCACTACTGAAAGAAAACCTCAAAAGTTGGGGATAAACACCCAAATGTTATTGATCCATAAAGAGCTCCCAAGTTTATTAGCCTTACGGTAAATAAATCAATAAAAATCTAGTATGATAAGGGTGTTAACCCTAAGACTAACTAGCATGGGACCTGGAAAGATAGTAATGGGTCCATGGCCACTAGAAATGTAACTCCTATTGCACTTAGGTCTTCCTCACTAGATGATGGAGCCCTATTGGTTCCCAACCAAACTACAATCTCCTTTTTTGAACATGATGTTGAATTTGATAAAGACTAATGAGTCCATGGCCACTAGAGATGGAACTCCTATTGCAATCGGTTCTTCCTCACTAGATGATGGAGCCCTAGTGGTTCCCAGCCAAACTACAATCTCCACTTTGGAACATGATGTTGAATTTGATAAAGACCACAATTGGGATAAAGATAATAAAAGTTTGTACCCAAGCCCATTGGAGATAATACACTTAGATACAAAAAGAGGATGTGAGCCCTAATTTGGAATATGAAACTACCCTAAATCAAGAAGATACTAAGGGGGTTAATAAAAAAGAGAAACCTCCTATAACTAAAAAAGAATTGAAAGATAAAAATAGCTCAAAGGAAAACTTGGAGCTTGGAAAGAACATAGAGTGTGATGAGAATGAGAATATCACAGATGGGAAGCCAAAGCAAATTCCCAAGCCTTGAGTTGGGCCTAGAAGGCCTAGGAAACATGGAAAATATCTATCTTTGGGTAGGGGTGTGCAACTTACCAAAAAGAAAATAAAAAACAAGCATTGTAATCTAGACCCCTAGAGCTAAAAGGATTGAAGTTGAGGAAAAACTATCAAAAATGTTTTGAGCAATTCAAATGTGAACAAGACGTTTCCCCTATGAATTTTGAAAATGAATCTTAGTTGCATATCTTGGAATTTTAGGAGACTTGAGTTTCCCAACATAAAATAAATTATAAGGAGGTTTTTGAACCTTGAGAAAAAAAAATATATTGTTCTTTTACAAGAAACTAAAGAAACTAGTTTCACTTTGGATATAAATTTGAAATTCATTTGGAATGGGTCTTCATAATTCACCACCAAACATGAAAAAGGAAGGGGAGGTGTTCTTCTCATCTCCAATCAATGGGCTCAACATGTTACTAACCATGGCACCTCCCCATGCAACAGGGCAATGTGGATCACCTTCGAAAAAGATGGTGTTGATATGGGGCTATGCTCTATATATGCCCCCAATTATTATAGAGACAATACAAGGCTTTGGCAATGGCTCATTAGGGAAAAGATAATTACCAATTAGGGTAGACCTAAGGATAATCTAAAGAAGGAAGGATTCATCCTCAATACTAACCTATTGCAGGATGATGACTATAAAGATGTTATCACCTCTCTTAGAGAAATTAATAAGTAGATGTTGAAATAATTGACTACCATTGATATGGAATCAAAATTTTGGTGGGAAGAGGAAGCTTTTCCAGACCATAAGAAAGAAAAAGGCCATGGACAGTAGAAAAATAGAGAATGAGCTCGAAGAATGCATGTTTTTGGTGGAATTCAGAATACAAATGGATGCAAATGATGAGGGTTTTAGTGTAGAGATTGATCTTACCAAGAATAATTTAAGAAGAATCCAAATGCATAAGATCTAGGGGTTAAAGGTGAGGGGTAAATTGAACTAACTAAATTGTGGGGACAAAGGGTCTAAGTTCTTCTTTAAATACATAAAGGAGAAGAGCTTCAAACATTGGATCAACCAAATATGGGAGGATGCAAACCTTTTCACCTCTCAAGAGGCACAATTCCAATCATACTTTAAAAAAATATTCACCTCAGAAGATGGAACTAAGGGAAGTCATAATGATAGAGAGTTCATCAAAGGAATTCTTCCAAAGAAAATAAATGAAGAGGATGCAACACAACTGTTAACAAATATAACTAAAGATGAAATAAAAAATGTCATACTCTCTATGAATAACAACAAATATCAAGGGGGGTGGACTATCTATGGAGTTCTATAAACCCTTTATAGAATGGATCTATGATGACTTGTTGCAAGTCTATCAGGAAGCTTTGGTTAGGGGGTATTTAGGTAAGAAAATAAATAGAGGAATTATCAAACTATTTCCAAAAGGGGGAGACAAACCATGATAAGGAATTAGAGGCATATAACTCTATTGAATGTATCCTATAAGATATTGGTCAAGGTGGTTGCATTAAGGCTAGTCAATACTCTTACCAAGTTCATTGACAACACTTAAACAAGTTTAATCAAAGGAAGATACATTCTAGAGAATATTATTACAAGTTGGGAGGATATGGAGTGGGAAAAATACTCCAAGAAAAATGCAACTATGCTCCTATTGGATTTTGAAAAGGCATATGAAAAGTTTGAGTGGTCCTTGAAGGAAAACCTTGAAGCCTTTGGCTTTCCTATTATGTTTTGTAACATGGTGGATACACTGTTAAAAGACATTGAACAAGTAGAGTTGAATGGATCACTCTCAAAGGAATTCAACTTGAAAGGTCCGTCAGGAAAGGTTTCCCTTTGACACTGACCCTCTTTATTATTTCTTTTGATGCCCTATACTACCTCTTGAGGGAACATACCCTCTCACCTAGGGTCAAGGGCATAAGATTACTAGATCAAAATGAGTTTATCAATATTGAATTTACAGATGATACTGCTATCTTTCTAGAGATGGATAAAAACAATATGGAATCAATTATGGGGAAACTCAACCTATTTTTCCAAGCATCAAGAGAAAAAATTTCCAATACTAAGTCTAGCATCCTAGGGTGGGATGGATCTCCACCAAATTGGGTTAAGAAATATGACTTCTAATAGGGTGGAAAAAATAAGCAAGTAAGGTAGCTTAGGATTCCCTTTGTTGTCAACCCTAATCTTAAGGAAATATGAATTTGGATTAGCTCCAAAATTGAGAAAAAAATTAAGGGATGGAATAGGAAATACCTGTCTCTAGTAGGGAGGATACATGTGTGTCAAAAGGTCCTCTCTTCCTATAGTATCTACTTTGTTTCAGTGTGGTACTTTAGCAACTATCAGGTTATTGAGATCTAGAAAAGAATAAGGAATTTTCTATGGTCATATGGTAAGGGAAAAAGAAAAAAACATTCAATCAAGTGGGAAAGGTGTTGCCTTGATAAAATTTATGGTGGGATTGGCCTAAAAGACCTAAGGCTACATGGAATTGCCTTGGTTTCCAAATGGATAACCAAAGACCTAGTTGGAAATGAACCTTGGAAGGTCTTGGTAAGGAACAATATACTACTTGTTGTCTCGAAACAAGCTAAAGCATGTTAAAAATTTTCTATATGTGATATTCTTCTTAGCAAACACTCAATGTCCCTAGTAGGTTCCTTGGTCTTTCAAAGTCTATGGAAGGCTTGGGAATTAATCAAGAATAATGTTGATTTTAAATCAAGCAAGGTAATCATTAGCAATAGTCTAAAGTTTCAAGCCTTTAGTTCCATCTAGTGGAACTTGGAGCATAACTATAAGCCTCTTGCTCTACTGTAAGGGTGCTCCACAAAAAATGGGCTCAAAGTGGCATTCAAACCTTTCAAAACATCTTAAACAATGGCTAGTTAAAATTTTGGAACCAATTGGTCTTTGAGTTTAATATCCCACCCTCTAATATGATGATCGATAATACTCTCTTAGAAGCTTGCAAATATGTTAGCTGTAATGCCCCGCCAAGTAACCTTAAAGGAAGTTGCAATTAACGTCATAAGCAAACTAATTTTTTTTATAAAGTGCATTTAACATACACATTCACTTAATAATTAACAACAACCTCTAAGACTACAAGGTTAGGATTACTTAAACCCACACATACATATTACATATAACCATAGCCTTATGAACTTTATGAAATAAGCATCATACATCATAAGAATACCACATAACATAATAAGATAATCAACCAAGATGCAATCTCATAAACATTATCTTAATCCAATAGTTACATCACTCATGCCCAGAATGAGGCAATAGTACAAATATATCACAATTACATAACTCCACCTCATAAACATAAGAGGGATAAAATAACTTATACAAGTTAAAATATTACAATGCAAGAAATTACAACAAGAACTGCGAGCTATCCATCTGAATGTCTCGCCACCAAGTACTGAAGATCGATGGAGACCCAACGGTTTTGGTGCATGTTCCACCCAATCAATGTGGTACCAGAAGGCCCACCCCCCATGCTAGGAGATAGTAACAAAGTAACATGGACAAAGATTCTACTATCTCTAACCAAAGGCAGACTCAAACTGACTCATATTGTTATAACCAACCAAATGAATTAACAAGTACAACTCATTCACCATACAAGTATGAATCAAGTACAACTCAAGTACAATACAAGTACAAATCAAGTACAATACAAGTACAAACCAAGTACAACTCCAACATCACTGACATAGGTCACATTGCTTCCAGACATAAAATAGATCAAGTATGTTCAAATAATCATACACATAAAACAATTAACAACAGTTATCCTAGATAGAGTGTCATCGCAAGGTTTGTCATGAGATCTCCTCTAGGCATTCTTCATAGGCTCCGGCACAAGTAATCCTGGTGGCCTCAACCGAATCCCGACACTCGTACTCACTCAAGCGGAATCAACTACCTCTCGCAAGAACAAGATAGTTGATCTTGCCATTCCAGACCTTCTCACTCATCCCAAGTCTAAACAAGCCCTTGTGTCTATGAGTGAGGATTAAATTATCTTGATTAGTGAGAAGTTAGTCCTAATCTTTTAAGTACATTATTTTAATTATCATTTATTTAAATCACTCCTGAAGGTTATCCAATTTACCTCTTTGGGCTCTGGCACCTAACAGAAGCCACTCTTCTATTCGACAACACACACCCAAACAATCCACCAAGGGAACCACAAGTGCATACCAACAAAGCATCATAATCCACTCCAACACAAGGAGGATACAAATAATAAAATTCACTCCAAACATCTTGGAGGCAACAAACACATAGTCCACTCCTTTCATAGGAGGCAACAAGATGAAACCACATAACAAGGTCACTCCATACAAGGAGACACGGATCCCATAATCCGCTCCTAAACCAAGGAGGTGCAAATATCCCCGCTCGTGAAAACTGGGTAAAACTGAAAAGATGCCATGCACTACCCAAGGGAAACCAATTGGATGGCATAAAGATTCAACAACCCTTATCATCTAAGTTCTTCTGGAAGACTTATAATTTAGGACTAACACTAAATCTCAAAACCCACAATGCAACTTGACGACATAGCAACAAAAGCATTAAAGTCATCAATCAAATCTAATATTTGGATTTCCTAAATCCATACTCATTCAATAGGTAGTGTTGAAAAAGTCAAAGACACGATAACTAGATCATTTAAAATAATCATAACCCCTATTTCCCTTTTCATTATTGGAAATCTAAAACAATTAAACTTACTTCCCTTTACTGAATACAGAGAATTAAATCCTTTAAGATAATCATGAGGAAGATACTACTTTTGGATATACTAAATCCATATCTCTTTCATAATCCAATCACAATGATTCAATTAATCTAAATAGAAATTAATTAAATAACATAATTGATTGCCTCATCAATAAAACAACTTCTTAATTTACTTTTAAATCGACACAAATCAATGCAAGTAAACTCTTTCCATTTCCTAACCAAATCTTACATTTCATTCAATTTCCTATTTAGAACATGCAATCACTTTAATATAATAAAATATCTTTCTTTATACATTTTCTACACATAGTAATCATTTCTTTTAAAACACTAATAATACCCAATTTGCAAACAACAGAATAAAATAAGATAAAATATTATTTATCCTCTCAAATGGATATATACCCTCAATATATATATACTAAATATAAATTAATATATTTAAATATATTTAATCATTAACATATTTTATATTCTTTACAGAATATCAAATTGTTTAATTCAACATAAAATATCTCTTATCATCAATTTTCCAAAAAATATATATATATATTCTTCTAATTAAATCAAATTAATAATTGGGCCTTTTACACATGAATTTAAATTCCACAATTAAATTTTAACATGCCATTTTAAAATAAACAATAATCTCCCATACGTTTATAATTTTAATTCCACTAATCTAATATACAAATTTTATTTTAAATAATATAAATAAATATAATACTTTAATATTATAAATTATAATATAAAATATTATTAAATAATATTTTAATATTATAATAACAATACATAAAATATTAATATTTATAAATATCAATTTATTATTATTTTATTTTCAAAGCAGCCATGGGAAAATAACTTAACAGCAGTCTCATGTTTCAAGCATAACTCAAAAACTACGATCTGGGTATTTGCAATTTTTTGATAAGGGTAAGAAAATTTCAAAATGCAAAAACTCTTTAAATTTCCTGACAACCCAGTTTGCGTAAGTGAAGTTATAGGCGACGCAACCAGACCATTTTACCATGAAAATATAACTATACTGCAGATTTTAAAATCCAATTTTTAATAATAAACAGAGGGTTTCATTTTCTAAAAACATTCTAAATGCATTGTTCAATCTCTATGTTTGATTTCAATAACAACAAAATTGATTTCCCCAAATAATTTAAATTCAACTAAGGTTTTCACAATTTTCACTCAAGAATTTTCACAAGCAAAGGCTGTAAATTTGTTTAATTTTTTTATTCTAATATCAAATTTATTTTCTAAAACAGATTTAACAAACAAATCTTTAATCATTACTATTTTAAAGAAAAACAATCAAGAACAATAAAACACAAAGAGGAAAACCTAGTACAAGAAGCTGCAGGAAGAGATGAATTTCTGATCCAAGCCTCCTCCAAGGATTTCCTGAATTTTCTTCAATCCTCCAACGAATCCAATCCAAAATCCAACAAATGCAAACAATATTTCCTTCAATCAATTCTACAATCAAACTTTCTTCAAACCCTTGTGCAAATTTTCCAAAATTTCTTCCCTGCTGTAAAAAGATATTTTTCTAAAAACTTTCTGCCATAAAATTAAAACATGTATTCTTTATAAATCAAAAATACCTAATTCAACCCTAATTCACATTACATGCAAATTAGATATTTCAATTTCAATTTCAATTTTAATTTCAATTTCAATATTTACAACCCTAATTCACATTACATGCAAATTAGATATTTCAATTTCAATTTCACTTTTCGAAAACCCACTTTCAATTTAAAATGCAATTTCAAATAATAAATTAATTTCCAAAGTTGCAACTAATTTCTCAAATAAACATTTAATTATAATTTCTAATTTAATTCCCACACGTTGAAATTAAATTCCAAAATTAATTTTAATTCTTTTATTTCCTTTCATTCTCTTGGATCACTTTTAATTAATTAATTAAATTATTTAATAACTAAATTCAACCCCTTGGATCAAATTTATTAAATAAACTAAATATAATTAATTAATTTAAATATAAACTTTTATCCACATTGCATTATTTAAATTAAACAACCATCAACATGATTTAAATGCAATTATTCTAAATATCTATTTCCAAATCAAGAATGCTTCAGAATTAAATAACATCAAAACAAGATAGACAATAACTCGACACACACAACTGACGACACACTAAGGCTAGGGTGTAAACTTGACACATGTTACCTAACTACTATCTCCCGTTCCACTTAACCGTTGGATCGACACGCTCAAACCTATGAAACCAGGTGGAGTCGATGTCATGTACCTGCAATCCTGCAACCAAGTAAACAACATCATACAATATATCCAGCATATAATACACACCGTGAAGAAGGAATTACGGATTCATAGGGCACTCGCAAGCGAGTGATGCGAAACCGTCCTCTTCACCAATACA
Organism: Sequoiadendron giganteum; assembly: GCA_007115665.2. Classification (NCBI taxonomy): domain Eukaryota; kingdom Viridiplantae; phylum Streptophyta; class Pinopsida; order Cupressales; family Cupressaceae; genus Sequoiadendron; species Sequoiadendron giganteum. The sequence goes on along the minus strand of CM021103.1, from coordinate 601,141,995 downwards.
CTCATCGAAACTGACACTTCCATCATAATCCAGTAATCTCATAAAAACATCTCATGTTAACTCTATAACATCATTAATCCATAATGCATGTGAAACAATAATCAAATAACTACATCCCACAATAATAGTTGTTGCTCAATAATAGCGATCAAAACATCATAACAAAATGTATCTAGTATCAAAGTAATTGCAACCAAACATCACATAACGCAAACCAAACAAGAAGCAAAACAGAGTGGCATTACATTAGATTTCCTTTAAACATTTATAATGATATTGATCTAAATAATGACTTGATCTAGAAGGATGATTTTGTTTTATCATAAATCAAAGAAAAGTCAATTTCTAAAGAACTAACTCAATATTGCTATCACTGACCATGTCAACAGTTGTTGGAGGACTGCAATGTCTGATAAAAAATGGAAAAGTATATTTAATTTTGTGTGGCACAATATTAAGGAGCCTAAGAAGACTTGTTTTATATGGTTTATTGTTTTGCAAAAAAATCCTTTTAAAATTAATCATAATGTTGTGGATATATGCAATATCTATAGGACACCAGAATTTGTAATGCACATTTTCTTTGATTTTTTTTATGCTAAAGAAGTTTGGAAAATATTCTACAATGATTTTAAAATTTGGGATAAAGAGGATGAAATTATTTTGAAATAAGTATTGTTCAACAATAGGAAGTTAAGTAATGATTATATTTTGTTTTGTGATTTTTTATCTATTGAAATCTTATGGCACATTTGGAAGGCAAGAAATGAGAATAAATTCAAAGGCTAAAAGAGGGTGCATACCAAATCTTTATAAAGACTCACCTTTCTCAACATTGTTTTGTAGGTCATAGTTACAATGGAGATTTCAATGGATAAGTTTATGAAGCTAATTGGTGATAGCATAGTGGTAGTGAATAAAGGAGAATTGAAATATAGGCATACATAGAATCACAACTGTGAAGATTTAGAAACCTTTCGTAGAGTGTTGAGAGAGTTCTAGAGGGTCTTTAATTAAATGGAAGGCGGTAATGTAGAAAGGCCAAGAGAAGTCTATCATGTCAGGTTGCATGTGAATGAGGGTACCAAGTCAGCTATTGAAGAAATCAGATCTAATGATTTTTTATCTGCTAGAGAGTCTAGCTAGGGTGAAAGTGATGAATTTAGATTAAGTGCACCAAGATGGTACACAAAAAGGGGGTCAAAAGGGGACACTTTTATTCTAAAATCAGCTAAACCTAAACTTGGAGGAGTAATTTGAGATTCATGCATTCAAAATTTGAAGATATCGAAAGAACAAGAATTGTAGTACACTCTAAATCGAGTTTCTAAACTACTAATTTTTTTAAAAATAGATAAGATTAAGAGGATCAAATTCTTAGTGCACACAAAAGTTTTCCTATTTTTCAAAAATACATAACATAGTGTTTGGAGTGCGCCCCTCACCTTTTTTAGTTGCATTTAGTATTTTCAAAAACCCATTGGTAGAAATATAGTTAAGAGCGAGTAATAGAAGTTGTATTAATTTTTGTAATTTTTTATTGAGTACTCTTTTTATAATTTTTCAAAGTGGATGCATCCTAAAAATGGCATTGTTGAGCATGTGTGTCACATAACTTGCACTTAAATAATCGAAAATGCATTTTTTTCCAATGTCTAAAGAATGAAGTGTAGAACAATATTATATAATTTTTTTTTCAAATTTGAACAAGTAGGTCAAAAATTATTAAAAAAGTAAATACATATGTCTCTAATAACTATGGAAACATTAGTGAAATAAATTGAAAATAAACATGTTAATGTAGTTCAAATCTAAAAAAAATTATACGGTTACAAAGCTTAGAAGATGTGTGAAATTATGGTGGTAATTTTACTAAGATTTAATTTATAATGTGTAAATCTAATGATGAGCAAGTTGAAAAACAAGAATGGATAAGAAAATAACATGAAAATGAGGAAAATGAACCATCCAAGCCTAAGTACAATCCAAAATGCGTACATGTTTTGTGCAAGAAAAAACTCGTATGGGTTTTGTGCAAGACAAAACACGTACGTGATTTTTTCAAGACAAAACGTATATGTGCTTTGTGCAAGACAAAATGTGTATGTTTTTTGTGCAAGAAAAATGCGTATGTGATTTGTGTAAGAAAAAATGCGTATGTGCTTTGTGCAAGAAAAAACACGTAGGTGCTTTGTGCAAGACAAAATGCGTACATGCTTTGTGCAAGAAAAAATGTGTACGTGCTTTGTGCAAGACAAAATGCGTACGTGCTTTGTGTAAGAAAAAACCTGTGTATGCTTTGTGCAAGACAAAATGTGTACGTGCTTTGTGCAAGACAAAATGCGTACGTGCTTTGTGTAAGAAAAAACCTGTGTATGCTTTGTGCAAGACAAAATGTGTGTGTGCTTTGTGCAAGACAAAACACGTACGTGCTTTGTGCAAGACAAAAATCATATGTTCTTTGTGCAACACAAAATGTGTACGTGCTTTGTGCAAGAAAAAACACATACGTGCTTTGTGCAAGACAAAACATGTATGTGCTTTGTGCAAGACAAAACACGTTCATGCCTTGTACAAGACAAAACGTGTACGTGCTTTGTACAAGACAAAACGTGTACGTGCTTTGTGCAAGACAAAACGCGCAAGTGTTTTGTGCAAGACAAAATGCGCACGTGATTTGTGCAAGATAAAATGTGCACATGCTTTGTGCAAGACAAAACGCGCACATGCTTTGTGCAAGAAAAAATGTGCCCGTGCTTTGTGCAATACAAAACACGCACATGCTTTGTGCAAAAAAAAAAGTGTACATGTGTTGTGCAAGATAAAACGCGTACGTGCTTTGTGCAAGACAAAACGTGTACATTCTTTGTGTAAGAGAAAACACGTACGTGTTTTGTGCAAGACAAAACGCATATGTTCTTTGTGCATGACAAAATGCGTATGTGCTTTGTGCAAGACAAAACGCGTATGTGCTTTGTGCAAGACAAAATGCGTACATGCTTTGTGCAAGACAAAAAACGTACATGCTTTGTGCAAGATGAAATGTGTACGTGCTTTGTGCAAGATGAAATGTGTGTGTGCTTTGTGCAAGACAAAGCACGTGCATGCTTTGTGCAAGACAAAACACGTGCATGCTTTTTGCAAGACAAAATGCGTGCGCGATTTGTGCAAGACAAATCATGTACATGCTTTGTGCAAGACAAAATGTGTACGTTATTTTTGTAAGACAAAACGTGCACGTGCTTTGTGCAAGACAAACCGTGCACGTGCTTTGTGCAAGACAAAACACGTACATGCTTTGTGTAAGACAAAACACGTGTGTGGTTTGTGCAAGAAAAAACGCATACGTGCTTTGTGCAAGACGAAACACGTACATTCTTTGTGCAAGACAAACATGTATAGGTTTTTGTTCAAACAAAAATATGTATGTGTTTTGTAAAATACAAAATGTGTGCATGTTTTGTGCAAACCAAAAAATGTACATGTTTTGTAAAATTATAGGTAAAAAAATAAAGAAAATAAATAAATTGTTGGTTCATGAATCATGTAAATAAAATGAATTATTGAAGAGGGAATAAAACTAAAATCACCGAGTATCTTATTTTTAGAGGAAATTAGTATTAGTCAAAATTACAATATATAAGTATGCAAAGGCAGATCAACACAATCTCAATTTCACTTTTAAGTACCACTATTGTTATATTAAATCTATTGTTACTTTCTCACTTCGATAATATATATTACAAATATTAAATCGTAAATCAAACAAGATAGTAATAATTTATTATAAGCATTATAAGTGTGCACTCAATTAGCTTTTATTTTTGCAATCTAGGCATTATAAGGTTTAGGTTTGAGGGTATAGGAACCTCGAGGGTTGAAGGTATAAGGCTTAGGGTAGAGTGTATAGGTTTTATGACCTAGGGTTGAGTGTAGGGTTTAGATTTGAGGGTAGTATATGATATATAGTGTATAGGGTTGAGGGCATATCATTTAGGATTGAGTGTATAGGGTCGAAGGTTCGTCCCCTAGGCTTTAGGGCCTAGGGTTAATGGATATAGTTTATGGTTGAGGGTATATGATATAGGGTTTAGGATCGAGTGTATATGGTTGAGGTTTTATTATATAGGCCTTAGGGTCCAAGGTCAAGAGAGATAGGGTTTATGGTCATAAGTGTATATGGTATAGGGTTGAGGATTGAGGGTTTAGCTTATAGGATTTAAGGCCTAGGGTTGAGAGATAGGGTTTAGGGTTGAGGGTATAGGGTATTGGTTTTACTGTTACAAGTATAGGATATAGGTTTGAGTATATGGTTAAGGGTTTAACCTATTAGCTTTAATTCATAGGGTTGAGGGATAAGGTTTATGGAACTGACAATATAGGGTATAAGGTATATACTTTAGTTCCCTAGAACTACCTCTCTCTCTCTATGGTTTAGGATTGAGAGATAGGGTTTAAGGTTTATCGTATAGGGTATCTAGGGTTAAGGGTTGTGGGTATAGAGCTTAGGATTATGGGTATATATTTTATGGTTGAGTGTATAGGTGTTAGGGTTAAGTGCATAGGGTTTTGGTAAGTTAAATCCATTGTAATCCCAAATAGTAGCAAAACACATACGTGTTTTGTTAATTTAAAAGCACACACATGTTTTGTAAAGCTATATAGATCATTTGACATCTAGATCAACTAGATCAAGGAGGTCAAGGAGATCAACTAGATCAATGAGATCAGTTGTATGAAGATTAGGAATGGCTTATATTTACTTATGATTATGATATCAATGTACTAATAATGATGTTTGTATGGGTGTATGTGATTTATGACATATGCGAGTGAATGTCAATATAGATATATGTATCTGGTTTAAAATGAATCTAGAATGTATATGTATGTTATCAATGTGAAATGTAATAACCATGTAAGATGATAATATGCTTAGAATAAAAAATCTAAACACTTAAGATGAAAACATGAAATGATGATAAGATGCTTAGAATAACAAATCTAAACACTTTAGATAAAAATGAAATGACGATAAGATGCTACAAATAGTTCAAATATAAACACTTCAAATGATAATGCAATGATGATAAGATGGTTAGAATAATAAATCTAAATACTTAAGATGAAAATGAAATGATGAGAATATTCTTACAATAACAAGTCTAAATACTTAAGACAAAAATGCAATGATAAGATAATTTGGATGGAGATGAAGACCAAACAACAATCTTAATACATTGAGTGTAGGGACATATGAAAGAAATAGATAATGAATGTGCACATACAATCCTTGATGAGGAAAGAGAAAAATGATAGCAACCAAAAAGAAGGGATGGGATGGGATTAGGTGTATTTGGCTTTAGTTCTTAAGGTTGAGGGAATTGGCGATATAGGGTATAGGGTTTCGAGTTAAATAGGTATATCTAGTTTAGGGTTAAGTCTCACATCTCCCCCTCTCTACTCTTCTCCCCATCTCTATTGTTCTCTATCTCACTTCTCTCTACTCTATATCTACCTCTCTCTATCTAACCTCTCTCTCCACTATATACCTCTCCTTCCTAACTTTCTCCTCATTCATCCTTATCTACCTCTCCCTCCATCCTTATGTAGATCTCTATTCTATCTATCTCAAATATCTATTTTTCTTCTTCTTTTCTCTATATATCAAATCTCTCTATCTCTCTCCTCTCTCCCTTTAATATCTCTAAATTATTCATTATTTAGGGTGTAGGGCCTATGGTTTATGGGTTTAGGGTATAGGGTTTAGGGTTGAGGGTATATGGTTGAGTATATCATTAAGGGTTTAACCTATTGGATTTAGTTGTTAAGGTTGATGGATAAGGTTTAGGGAACTCCCCATCTCTTTTGTTTTGTCTCACCTCTCCTCCCTTCCTATGTAGATCTCTCTTCTCTCTATCTCACATCTCTCTAAATTAGTCAGTATTTAGGGTGTAGGGCCTATGGTTTAGGGGTTTAGGGTTGATGGTTTATAATGGAGAATTGAGAGTTGAGGGTTTAGGGATTAAATTTTATTATAACAGAGAGTTGAGAGTACATTTCAACACATTAAATTCTCTATGTTTGGTTTTAGGGTTTAACATATATGGTATAAGTTTTATGTATTAGGGTTTAGGTTTTAGGGTGTAGGGTTTACAATTGACAATATAGGGCCTAGGGTTGAGGGATATGGTTTAGGGTTAAGGGTATATGATAATGGGTATAGGGTTGATTGTATATGGTTGAGGGTTTATTAAATATGCCTTAAGATCTAAGGTTGAGGGATAGGGTTTAGGGTCAAGAGGGTATATGGTGTAGTGTTGAGGGTTTAGCCTATAGGCTTTAAGGCCTAGGGTTGAAGGTATAGGGTTTAGGATTGAGGGTATATGGTATAGGGTTGAGGGTATATGGTATAAGGTTGAGAGGATAAGATTGATTTATAAGGTTTAGGTTTGAGGGTATAAGAACCTTGAGGGTTGAAGGTATAAGGAGGGACTAGAGTATATAGGTTTTACAATATAGGGTTGAGTGTAGAGTTTAGAGTATAGGTTATATGATATAGTGCATAGGGTTTAGAGTATATCGTTTAGGAGTGTATAGGATTGAGGGTTCATCCAATAGGCTTTAGGGCCTATGGTTGAGGGATATGGTTTAGGGTTGAAGGTATAGGGTATAGGGTTGATTATATATGTTTGAGGGCTTATTATATAGGCAAAAGGGTTTAAGGTTGATGGATAGGGTTTAGGTTCAATAGGGTATATGGTATAGGGTTGAGGGTTTAGCCTATAGGATTTAAGGCCTAGGGATGAGGGATAGGGTTTAGGGTTTAAGGTTGACAATATATGGTTTAGGGTTGAGGGTATAGGGTATATAGTTGAGTATATAGTTTAGGTTTGAGAGCACAAGATTGAGTTATAAGGTTTAGGTTTGAGGGTATAAGAACCTTGATGGTTGAAGGTATAAGGTTTAGGGTCTAGAGTGTATAGGTTTTACAATCTAGGGCTGGTTGTAGGGTTTAGAGTATAGGGTATATGATATAGTGTATAGGGTTGATGGTTCATCCAATAGGCTTTAGGGCCTAGGGTTGAGGGTTGATGGTTAATTGTATATGGTTGAGGGTTTATTATATAGGCCTTAGGGAATAAGGTTGAGGGATAGGGTTTAGTTTCAAGAGGGTATATGGTATAGGGTTGAGCCTATAATTTTAAAGGCCTAGGGTTGAGGGATAGGGTTTAGGTTTGAGGGTATAGGGTATACAGTATAGGGTTGAGTATATGGTTTAGGATTGAGAGTATAATATTGAGTTATAAGGTTTAGGTTTGAGGGTATAGGAACATTCAAGATTGAAGATATATAGTTTAGGGTAGAGTGTATAGGTTTTACGACCTAGGGATAAGTGTAGGGTTTAGAGTATAGCGTATATGATATAATGTATAGGGTTTAGGGTATATCATTTAAGTGTGTAGGTGATGGGGGAAAAATATGCCATTCTTTTACCTCATATTTTTGTTAACCCTTGTCATATTTCGTAGTGTTTCTTTTCGTTCCTGTCACTTTTCATTAATGAACTGAAGGTATTTTATGAAATATAAGGAAAGGTAAAAACTAGTGAAAATACCAACTGTTCCTAACTATCTTTATGATTTTGGTAAAAGGAAGTATTTAATGGTTGGCAACGAGCATGAAGGACATGGGTGGAGGGATGACTAAGTTGCTGAAGTCATATTGTCATTTTGGCTCTATTCGTCAAGATTAGTAATTTTGTTCTAGGTTGTTATGTTGTTCTCAGAATGCTGTCAAAGACTTTAAAACTATTTTTGATTATCTTTTAATGGTTGTTGGCTGAAAGCCACTAAAAACCAAAACAATTATTCAATTACATCTGAAAGACTGTTAGATGTATAGGTAGCTACAAGATGTATATATATGTGTGTACGCTGAAACTAAATAGACATATACATAATCAAAATCAGAACTTTGGTGATTTTAATCTATACTCTTTTAATGTGATTCAGATGAATGAAAGCGATAGTGGAGTAAGTCTATGTGCATGAGTTTCATCATTCAATAACCAACGAAGACAAGGCCCACTTCCTCGATTGTTGGTGATCAATGCATTAGGATTATGTGTGTGGTAATGTATGTTTTGATTTTACAAGTTATTCAATTAAATTCATTACTGTATTGTTTGCTCAATCTTTTATTTGCATAATCCATTCTGCAAAAGTATTAATCGGTATTGATTTGTTAATTCTTGTTAGTATAATTTGTTTTGGTTTATTCAATATCTGTATGTTTATATATGTAATTAATCAGTCATTTGTTATAGAATAGTTTGATGTCGATTAGTGAAATCGTTATGAGTTAAGAAGCTGAATAATCAATTGGTGTCAAAAGTTTATTTATATTCAGTAGTTCAACTTTGATTTTGTTCATGTTATTTCTAGATAGATTTCCATTTCGTTATAGATAATTTTACTTCGAGGTTTTGTTCTGTGTCAGTAACCTGTTTTTTGTGCAAAACTATTTCATCACGAGTTCCTGTCACACTTGTGATAGGAAGTCTGCCAATCAGAATTTTGTTCATAAGAAGATTACATTAGTTGCATCCAGCAACCCTTGGTTTATTAATTGCATCTTTTCAACATATTTGCACAACACGGTTCAAAAAGCCTACGTTCCTAGATTGACACTTTAGGATGATTTGAGGAAGCCAATTCTAAAGATTACAATCAAACCCAATTCAAGAATAATTTAAAACCATAGTTTTATTCAATCATTTTGGCATCATTGTCGGGGAACGGTGTTAAAGACCTGCATTTCCAGTAAACTAAGTTAGGAAACATTGCACTAAGGAGAAAGTCCACACGAAAGTTGACTTCATTTGGATAATTACCCTTGGTTTTCTTTGTCATAGATCATTTAGGTGCATGAATCGTAATAGGGATAGTAGAGGAATATTCATTAGAAAAGAAAAGGGAAGTAGTTCACAACCTAAAAAATCCAAAAATAAATCAGCACCATCCATTGAGAGTCCGCAACCTGAAGAATTGCAAGATAAGTCAAAATCACCCATTGAAAGAAGTAGCTTAACTCATGAGAAAATGAAAAGTAAATTTTCACCATTAGAATTACCCGAACCTGATCTTGAGAAGTGTGTCATTGAGACCACTATTGTTCAGACACCAACAAATACCCAACCAAGCTCTTCCAATATATAATGCAAAAAGGTTGAAATTTTTTTCCAAGAGTCTTACAGGGAAAAAGTTGGTCCATTCTCTGAAGAAGGCCACAAGCCATTTGAAATTTATTTTACTCCTTGGGAATTAGAAGTCATGGATCCTAACAATAATAAAAAAACAACAACAACAATAACAACAATCACAATAGGGCATTAGCTAATAATAATCCGATTACTTTTAAGTTTCTGATCACACATCTCAGAAGAGATGCTCCCATGAAGAATATTCCTCATTATGCTTTGCCCATTTTTCTTGGTCTTTCAATAGAGGATCCTGACATGTTTTTGTTTGAATTTGATGTGTTGTGTCATAGTTATGACTATCAAAATGATGCATAGAAACTCAAACTGTTTCCAACAACACTAAAGGATGCTGCCCTACGATGGTTTATGAACCTTCAAAATATCAAGACGTGGAATGTCATGAAGGAGCTATTCCTAAGCAAGTACCAAGAATATTGAAAAATGAAGGAGGTTTGGGATGATATTTTCAACATGACTCAAAAGGAAGACGAGTCCGTAGAGGACCACCTTGAACATTTTATGTTTAATCTTCAATGGTCTCACTAGGAGGGACTAAATGATGATACTATTAAAATGTTATTTCTTAGAGGGATAAGAGATGATGTTATGGATGCGTTAAATTTAATAGGAAAAGGGAATATTTCCAAAATGGAATTTGATGATATCTATGATATTTGTAGGAACTATTTGAGGTCACAGCATTCAGGAAGGAGCTATCCAAGTAAGACTTATATTGCAAGCAATGCAATAGGTATCACAAAAAGGGAAATAGGCACTCTACTTGAGGATCTTAACACAAATTTGTTGAGTCATATGGGGAAACATATAGACACTCTTTACACCCGTAGGAAGCAAGAGGAAGCCGAGAAGGCCCTAGCTATGTTTTGTCTAATGTGTCGCAAGAAACACGGTAGTGAGGACTACCCATACAATAGGACAAACATCTCATCCTTAGAAGAGCTCAGTAAGAACTCTACCTTGAGGCCTCCTCCTGTAGGTATGCCCGAAATGGAATATTCTGAGGAACCCATCTATTATATGGCCCCTAGATGACCCTTTCCACCTAGAGTAATGCACCCTAACATGATGAACAATTATCTTGCCCCAGGACCTAGCCAACCTAACTCTTATCAACCAGGATGGTATGGGGGTTGGAAAAAACCCCCATACCCTCAATGGATTCTGCAATATCAGTATACTTCACAGCCGTGGAAATAGGCATGGAGGCCATAACTACCACACCCATCACCATACCAACAATAATCATTCCCATCAAAATCATGATTCCCACCTCCTCATATGATTAACCCATACCAACAATCACAACAACTCCTTCTAGCCTTGCCATCATTGACTGCCCAACCCATCAATCCAACAAACCATACACCACAACCACCAAGACCTACACCAATTCCAACCCAGCCCAACCTCAACCTTAACAATAAGGCAACCCAACCAATGTATAATAATGAGGCAACAGGCTACTCCACCTATCCCATAAATACATTAGAAATAGACAGAGTTTAGTTGAGGTCAGGGAAGTCTCTCCAAGGGCCAACCATTACCGAAATCAATGAGGAGTCAGAAACTGAGCCAACCAAAGAACCTCCCTTTCCCGAATGATTTCAATCTGAACCACTACAAAGGGAGGATTCTCAACCTAAATTTGATTTTTTTAATGAATTGTGCAATGTTAACATCAGGATTCCTTTGTTGCAGGCCATCAAGGACATTCCTGTCTATACAAAAACAATTCGCGATCTATGCACCTAGAAGCAGAAAAAGAAGCAAGACCCAAAAACTATTCAAGTCATCAGACAGTTGCCAGATCTTATGCTTGGCAACATAACAATTTCAAAGTACTCTAATCCAAGGAGTCCGTTCATTAAGGTAACCATTGGTAAAGTAAGTATTCCTAATACCCTTGTGGATTTGGGTGTTGCAATTAATGTAGTGACAAATGAAACGAAGGAAAGACTATCATTAGAAGGACTTAGGCCTACTCCTATAGTTTTTCAAATGGAAAATAGATCTTTGGTCAAGCCTGAAGGTGTGATTGAAGATGTAATCCTTTCTATTGATTCATGGGAATACCCGATTGACTTTGTGATTTTGCAGCCAAAAATTTAGCTGGGGGGATACTCGCTAATTTTGGGTCGACCTTGGTTGGCGACCACAAATGCATTTATTAATTGTTAATCGGGGAACATGATCATTTCCAATGGTGAGCACAAGAAACAACTGAATCTATACCCACCAACACAACCTTTTCTGGAAACAAAGGACCCAGTTTGGGTTGATAGTGGCTTGGATGAGTCGTTACCAATTCTGACAATTAATAGAGCTCTAGATATAGAAGAACCTAATGAGGATAATGATCTTGTTAATTTCCTTCTCAAATAGGTATATGTTTAACAAAGTTTTTGAAAATATGGTCCTCCATTTAGGTATAAATGATCAATGTCCTTTTGGGAATTTTCCATTGGTGGGTAGTTCATGTTTTGTTCAGCATTTTATCACATTGCATCAGTTGTTGCCCCATAATTGCTTATATGGTTCATTCTTATCTTCTAAAAATTCAAGTGATATACCATCCACCTCACAAGTATTAGCTATTGAGTCACCTACACAATCAAAAGCTATGGAAATTCTACCTAATCACACACTTAACATTAATCCATAGTTAACCCCTGAACAAATCCAAGACCTTATTGCCATGCTTAGAACAAACAAAGATGCATTCACTTGGGAGTACAAAGATATGTGTGGCATTCATCCTGACACCTGCACCACCATATTTACATTGAAGAAGGAATTCATCCAATTAGGCAACCATAACGTCGGCTCAACCCTGCCCTGAGTGAAATAGTCAAGGAAGAGTTACAAAAATTGTTAAACATCAGTTTTATATATCCAATTTTAGATAGTCAGTGGGTTTCTCCTTTAGTTGTGGTCCCTAAGAAAAATGGAAAATGGAGAATTTGTGTTGATTATAGAGCATTAAATAAATCTACTAAGAAAGATCATTTTCCATTACCATTTATTGATCAAGTATTGTAAACTCTTGCAAGTAAAAAGTTCTTCTCTTTTGTGGATGGGTTCAGCGGTTACAACTAGATCCGCATAGCACCAAAAGATCAGGACAAGACCACTTTCACTTGCCTGTGGGGCACCTTTGCTTATAGTGTCTTGCCATTTGGTTTATGTAATGCCCCTGCCACTTTTCAAAGGGCAGTTTTGAGCATTTTTGCGGATCTTGTTAATGATTGTATTGAGGTATACATGGATGATTTTACTGTCCATGGTAACACCTATGAAGAAGCTAAAACAAACTTAGAAAAGGTACTTAGGCGTTGTATAGATACCAACTTATCATTGAGTCATGAAAAAGTGCCACATACTTATGACCGAAGGGATAGTGCTTGGCCATTATATCTCCTCTAAAGGTATTCAAGTGGATCCTAAAAACATCCAAATTATCTAGGACTTGCCCATACCCTCTAGTCAAAATGATGTTCGAAGTTTTCTCAATCATGCAAGGTATTATCGAAGATTTATCCAAAATTTCAGTAAGATTGCATCCCCATTATTTGCCTTGCTAGCCAAAGATGTTGCTTTCTTTGGACACCCAAGTGTCAAGAAGCCTTTGAGTCCATCAAGAAAAAACTTGTAACCACACCCATCCTTAGAGGACCAAATTGGGAACTACCATTTCATATCCACACTGATGCCTCAGATTGTTCGATGGGAGCTATGCTTGGACAAAAAGAGGACAATCTCTTCTATTCCATCTACTATATCAACAAGAACTTCATAGGGGCCGAGGTAAATTACATGGTAACCGAAAAATAATTTTTAGTTGTCATGTATGCAATCAATAAGTTTTGTCATTATATTAATAACTATAAAGCTTTTGTCCACACAGATCATTCGACAATTTAGTTTTTAATGAATAAACCTGTGGTAACTGGTAGAATTATTAGATGGTTGCTTTTACTCCAAGAATTTGATATAACTATACTTGATAAGCCTGGTTGAGAAAATGTGGTTGTAGACTTTCTATCCAGATTACAAAAGCCACACAATGAAGCCATTCTAGTTGACGATGCATTTCCAAATGAGCACCTCTTTTCTATATCAACAAAGAGCCCATGGTTCACCGATATTGCAAACTATCTAGCTACATGCAAGTTCCCACCATATTTTCCCCCAAGGGAACGACAAAAGTTGGTTGGAATCAGTGACCAATATACATGGATCGATGGATTGCTCTTTTGCACCGACATTGATAATATCATGCGGCGTTGTGTACCAGAAGATGATGTCTTCGATATACTTTGTGCATGCCATACAAACCAATGTGGGGGACACTGTGCTACTTAGAGGATTGCCCAGATGATTCTCACTGTAGGTTACTACTGGCCTACAATCCACAAGGATTGTAAATGCTATGTTCATCATTGCAACAAGTGTCAGCACATGGGCCGACCCACGTGCTCGAACAAGATGCCCTTACATCCATAGTTTTCCATAGAGTCATTTGAGAAGTGGGGCCTTGATTTTGTTGGCCCAATCAACCTGCCATCAAGGAACAAGGAATACATCCTTGTATGCACTGATTATGGCACCAAGTGGGTAGAAGTGGTCACATTAAAGCATGCCAAAGATACAAAAGTAGCAGATTTCTTGTACTCCAAGATTTTTACAAGGTTTGGTGTGCCACGAGAGATAAGCACAGATCAAGGACCACAACTCATGTCTAAGGTCATTTCTGCCTTGGTTTGTGAGTATGAGATTCACCATTGCAAGTCCACACCTTATCACCCTCAAACCAATGGGCAGGTAGAAGTCACCAATAGAGAAATTGAGAATATTCTTACTAAGACAGTTGCTCTTCATAAACGCGACTAGGCTACACGACTTCCTGAAGCTGTGTGGGCCTATTGCACAATGTGGAAGACCACCACTAGTCTAACCCCCTATGAGCTCATCTATGGTAAAAGGACCATCCTTCCCATTGAGTTTGAGATAAAAACTCTCTGCACTGCACTACAATTGGGTATGAGTATTTATGATGCACAAAAGGCATGCATTGATCAACTACATGCTTTAGATGAATTGCACCAGGAAGCACTCTTCCACACCGAGGTTGGTCAGAAACAACACACTCTATGGAATGACCAGCACATCTGCCAACAGTCATTCTAACTTGGAGATTGGGCCATCTTATACGACTCCCGCTTCCAAGAATTCAAGGGAAAGTTTCACACACGATGGCTGGGATCCTATGAGATCTAGACCGTATATGCTAATGACGTTGTTCGTCTCTATATAGTGGATTCTGAAAGACGATCTCTTCTTGTCAATGGTCACCACCTCAAACTATACAAGAAGCCTCTTTCCAAAGAAGATTTATTTCTAGAGGTGGCACAAGAACTTACTGTCATTCTTTTTGGCCTCCTTCATGATTGATCAACTTAAAAATAAAAAACAAAATAAAAAAACAAAAGATCCAATGGTGAAAACCCTTTTTGGGCATTGTTGGCCGGTTCATGTTCGAAAATTGGTTTTCCAGTGAGCATTATCCATTTAATAAAACTTAGTGGTGAAAACTGATTTTCAATGCCACTAGGCGGTAGTAGATTGAAAACCGGGTAACCGGTGGTCTATTGTCAACATAACAAAAAAAAACTAAGGATATCTTCAGTATTGTCACCCCACCTTCTTGTCATTTTTCTGCCAGGACCTATTTTTCACAAGCAGGTGTTTGGGCCCCTCATTCCATCCATTTGGGGTCCTCCTTCAACTTCCTACTCAGAACTCTGGCCTATTCTTTCCTGCCTCCCGACAATATGCTTTGACACTATTCTTGTCATCTGCTTGTCAGGAACCCATATTTTTCATGTCCCTGTTGGTTGGTGCTATCACTTCTTTTTGGCTAGATTCTATGACCCTTCACTCTTGATTTTTCCATCCGTGTCACAATGGTTTATAGTGGATTTTAGCCAACAACCATTGCATTGATTGATTTATGTTCCTATCTCCTTTGCGACAGGAACCAATGCGGTTATCTCCTAGCCAAATTCCTAGTCTCTTCTTTGACAGGAATTGTTTGCTCGATGGTATTCCTTTCTCTATGGATTAACTCAGGCTTTCTTCATCATTTCCAATACTTCGACCGGTTGAATGCTGCCTTGTCAGTTGTCATACTCTTTGCTTGACGATATTCTCGTGCTTTCTTTTCCACATGGTGTTCGCCAGATGGCTGCTTTCGTTCAGTTTCAACTTTATCATGATTGTACCTCTTGCGTTGCACTCTTACCGCCCTATCATTGCTACGAGTTGGAATTTGCATTAGCATCAGATTCACCACGTGTGTCGCTACATCACCACTCCTATCCATCAACGGTCATCGGTATTGGTATTTCACTTTATTTTTTCTTTTCTTTTTTTTTTAATTTAAATATCGGTCATTCATTTAATGATGATGACGTCACCCACGAATGAGTAACTTGCTAAGCTGGGGGGGAAAGTGTCACATTTTTTGTCGTGTCTCATCTTTTCCATAAAAACCCTATCCCATCTTATCTACATCCTTTGATTTTTAGCGTGATCTGTCATAAATAGTAACTCCCTCTTAATGCCACCAGTAATCATTATTATTTCGCCCATAATAATAAATAAAAAAACACCATTCTCTAACCACTTACCATAAACCATTTCTTACCACCTAAAAATCACTGCCAGTTAAGTTGTCCTATTCCTAGTGATATCCATTTCTGAAAGACTGGCTTTACTTTACCAGGCTTGAACTGTGAACTGTTCAGATTGCACCTCTTGGTAAGGATATGGCAGGAGAACGCAAACACCGCTATGAGCCAATGACTATGGATGATTTAAGGGCTTCGAGATGTCTGAAGCTTACACAATATTCAAGCAAGCAAGATGAGATGCATAATTTAAGAGACTACGAGGATATGATGAGAAATTGGCTCGTGAGTTTAGGGCAACCTGCAACACCAAGCGAACGAGAGTCCATGGGCTGGCAATTCCTATCTCAATCAAAAATATAGCGGATGTCATGGGGTTTCCATTGACAAGAGAAAACTATTTTCCTGACAATTGTGGGCGAGAAAGAGACCTAAAATCCCTTTGTAAGAAGTTCCTGAAGCGTGGGGAGTAAGTTGAAGTAGTGTCAGGTCAGGGCACAAAGTTATCTTCACTTCCAGCTCCCTGGAATGATGTGGCAATTTTTTTTATTCAGTCGTTGACCTGCGAAGGAAGGTATGTATATGTTTATGCAAAAGAATTTTGGCTAATGATATATTTGAGATGCGGTGCATTCGTCAATATTCCTTTCTTTCTATATTCCTCCTTATGGCAAATGCACAAAGCAGTTAAGAAGGGTAGTGATAACTCATTAGCACATCATGGGCTTATTAAATTGTTAATTGTAAAGGAATTAAAGAGAATTTCACCTCCTAGGGACTGGGACTCATTTATTGTAGATGAAACCCCTGAGAATTCTATTGAAAATGCCCTCCATGATACTTCAGAGCACTCTGCCGAAGAAGATTCCCACAATATAGAAAATTCTACTGATAACCTAGAAGAGGAAGAGTCTGGTTAGGAAAATTTAGAGGATAATGAATGCACCGAGGGTTTCGAGTCTAAAGCTCCTCTTGATAGTGCTAAGACAGGAAAAGCACAAACCCTAGGGTCAAGTAGCAAGAAGGTTAAGGGTTCCAGTGCTAAACGACTCAAACTTAAGGATACTGAAATCTCTACACCTTGCTCTAGGGTTGGAAAGAAGCAGTGTAGTGGGTCTACCTAAGCTACTATTTTAGAGGAAAAACAATTATCACCTGATTTCATAGATAAATTAGCTAACTTGGCTAATGTAGCTAGTGGCTTAAATCTGCAGAAAATTAAGGACATTGGGGAATTGACAATAGTGGCAACAGTCTCTCGAAAGACTAAAAGAACAAAAGTTGTTGCTAAAGAGTTGAGAAGAAGTAAGAGGAAGAAGTGGAAAATGATAGACCCTGAGGATTCCCCACAACACCAAGAGGATTCCCCACAAAACCAAGTGGAGCCTGAGCAAGATCTTGAGATACCACCCCAAAATTCTCCTATCTTAAGAGAGGAACTTGAGCAAAGCCTTGAGGTGTTGCCCCGACATTCTCCTGTCTTAGAAAAGATGTTGAGCAGTCAAGAAGAAATTCTTCACAAAGATATTGTTCAAACTAAATCTTCCCTAGCCAAAAGTGATAATAGCCTTGACAATCCTGAGGATCCCAACCCACATGACACTACCTAGGAAGAAGAGCAGGGAAAGAGGTAAATATAGAGATTCAGGAATAGGAAAATATTGCAAACCCTTATTATGAACAAAAAGAGAAACAAGAGTCAAAGGCAGAAGAAGAGTATGAAGAGGAACATCCCCTTCTCACTAATGATGGCATCCAAAACATGCAGGGTTTGGTGACCAAGCTAACTAAAGAAAATGAAACTTTACATAAACAAGTTCAAACAACAAAGTCACTCAATTCATTTCAAGAAAATTAAATAAGTCAGTTAAAGACAACACTTGAGCAGGAAAAGGTCGATGAGACATCAGTGATAAAAATTCAAGAGCATGAAAAACAACTACAGGAACTACATCGGTTATGTGTCACAGAGGTCACTAGTACTCTGCAGAAACTTGCCCCTTCTTTCTCTGGTTTGTATCCTATAGTCTCTTTGCATGAGGACATGCAAAGTCTTCACCTGGGGGGAAATGATGGGGGAAAAATATACCAAATGTTCTTTTACCTCTTATTTTTGTTAACCCTTGTCATCTTTCCTAGTGTTTCTTTTCATTCTTGTCACTTTTCGTTAATGAACTGAAGGTATTTTATGAAATAGAAGGAAAGGTAAAAACTAGTGAAAATACCGATTTCGCTGACTGTTGCTAACTATCTTTGTGATTTTGGTAACAAGAAGTGTTTAATGGTTGACAATGAGCATGAAGGACATCGGTGGAGGGATGAATAAGCTACTGAAGTCATATTATCATTTTGGCTCTATTCATCAAGATTAGTAATTATGTTCTAGGTTGTTATGTTCTCAGAATACTATCAAAGACTTTAAAACTATTTTTGATTATCTTTTAATGGTTGTTGGCTGAAAGCCACTAACAACCAAAACATTTATTTGATTACATCTGAAAGACTATTAGATGCATAGGTAGCTACAAGATGTATATATATGTGTGTACGCTGAAACTGAATAGACATATACATAATCGAAATAAAAAATTTGGTGATTTTAATCTATACTCTGTTAATGTGACTCAGATGAATGAAATCGATAGTGGAGTAAGTCTGTGTGCATGAGTTTCATCATTCAATAACTGGCGAAGGAAGGGACCACTTCCTCGGTTGTTGGTGATCAATGCATTAGGATTGTGTGTGTGGTAATGTATGTTTTGATTTTATAAGTTATTTGATTAAATTCATTACTGTATTGTTTGCTCAATCTTTTATTTGCATAATCAATTCTGTAAAAGTATTAATTGGTATTGATTTATTAATTCTTGTCAGTATAATATCTATTGGTTTATTCAATATCTATTTGTTTATATGTGTAATTCATCAGTCATTTGTTACAGAATAGTTTGATATCGATTAGTGAAATCGTTATGAGTTAAGAAGTTGAATAATCAATTGGTGTCGAAAGTTTATTTATATTCAGTAGTTCAACTTTGATTTTTTTCATGTTATTTCCAGATAGATTTCCATTCTATTAAAGATAATTTTACTTCTATTCTGTTGTGTTCCAATAACCTATTTTCTGTGTAGAACTATTTCTTCACGAGTTCCTATCACACTTGTGATAGGAAGTTTGCCAATCAGAGTTATGTTCATAAGAAGATTACATTAGTTGCATCCATCAACCCTTGGTTTATTAATTGCAGCTCTTCGGCATATTGCCACAACACGGTTCAAAAAGCCTATGTTCTTGGATTGACACTTTAGGATGAACTACGGAAGCCAATTCTAAAGATTACAATCAAACCCAATTCAAGAATAATTTAAAACCACAGTTTTATCCAATCAATAGGGTTGAGGTTTCATCCAATAGGGTATAAGGCTTAGCCTATCTAACCTCTCTCTCTCCACTATCTACTTGGATCTCTCTCTCTCTTAGCTTTCTATCTATCTCCCCTTCCTACCTCTCCCCTCATCCCTCCTTATCTACCTCTTCCTCCCTCCCTATGTAGATCTCTCCTCTCTTTATATCACCTCTCTCTATCTCTCTCTATCTCACTATCTCTCTTTCTCTTCCCCACTTAGAATAACAAATATATTTACACAAAATGAAAATGCAATGATGAGAAGATGCTTAGAATAACAAATATAAAGAGTTAAGATGAAAATGCAATGATGAGATAAGTTGGATGGACATGAAGACCAGGTGACCATCTTAATAAATTGAGTGTAGAGACATATGTAAGAAATAGAGAATGAATGTGCACATATAATCCATGATTGGGAAAGAGAAAAATGGTGATGAACAATAAGGGATGAGATGGGATTAGGTGTATTTGGAATGCAATAACTGAATTGAAATGTAGAGATAACTTAAATTGATAATGCATGTGATACTATGCACCAAGGTATGAAGAACCAAGGTGATTGTGTATCACATGCATAGGACCGACACAACAAACCCACAGGTTGTTCCAACATCCTAAAAAGTCATGAAGGGATTTGGAGGGGTCAGTATTGGAAAACCACAATCACAAAAGGATGCCCTAGTTTAACACAAGATCACAATGAAGCTTGGTGGGTACAACACTAGACAACCATGAAAACATGATCACCAAAATCCAATACATGCCCTTGTTTTACCAATCAAAGCACAACACGATATCCTTTTCCATAAGGATGATAGGTGGTATGATGTGGTCTCATATGAGGAATGATATATCATGTGAAGACCAAAGATAGATGAGATAGATCCTAGGATTCTTATGACACGGGGTAGTCAAGATAATTAGAATTTAGGGGGCTAACAAATTGTTGTAGGCAATAACTTGGTGACACATGAACAAAAGGACAAGAACCTAATGACCAAAATATATAAGGTATAGGAACATTGAGGTTTGAAGGTACTTAGTTTAGGGTTGAGTGTATAGGATCTACAACCTAGGGTTGAGTGTAGGGTTTAGGGTTAAGGGTATTTGATATAAGGTATAGGGTATAACATTTAGGATTGAGTGTATGGGGGATCAAGGGTTCATCCTATAGGCTTTAAGGCATAGGGTTGAGGGATATGGTTTAGGGTTGAGGATATATGATATAGGGTTTACGATTGAGTGTATATGGTTGAGGGTATCATATAGGCCTTAGGGCCTACGGTTGAGAAATAGAGTTTAGGGTCAAGACGGTATATGCTATAGGGTTGAGGGTTTAGACTATAGGCTTTAGGGCATATGGTTGAGGGATAAGGTTTAGGGTTGAGGGTATAGGATTTAGGGTTGAGTATATGATTAAGGGTTTAGCATATTGGCCAAAACTAAGAAAAATGTGTATATGTTTTGTTAAGTTAAAAGAACATATGTGTATTGTAATGGTAAATAACTCAAAACTAAAGAAAACACATATTAATTTTTTTAATTCAAAAGCACATGTGTACATGTTTTGTAAAGGTAAACACATCGTGAAAACCCAAAACTAAATAAAACATGCACATGTTTGTTAAGTTAAAAACACATACACGTTTTGTGAAGTTAAAATCATCGGCTTGTGTGAGGAGAGAAATGATGGGGTAGAGAGGAACGTTGTTGATAGCTGACAATAGATATTCAATGTGACCTCGGCTTGGATGAATCTATACAACAGGATTGGCTTAATTTTTACAAGTGAAGATGGAATCAGATTGTCAGTCTTCATGTCTTCAAGAATCCAACATAGATATAGTTTGTTGAGGTCTATTGATGGCACAATGATCAAGTGTCTATTAAACTCTTAGATTATGGTAATATTTTCTAGTATGCCTGGGTGGATGGTGGTGATGTTTGTGTACTTTTAGTGATGTAATAGTTTGACTGCACCAATAACAGTTTGATCATATTTTGGGTTTTACATTCATCGATTGCACCATTAACAGTTCAAATTTGTATTTACAAGATTTTGACTATGTTAGGATTTTCAAACATGGAAGCACCACTAAAAAGATGGAGATATACAATACATTGGCTAAATGACAAGAAGCTTTGTCGATCAAGTCCTCTTTAGGATTTGATTAGATCTATGTGTACAACCACAATAGATGGGTCAAATCATTTGTTGTGGCCAAGATGAAACACATTATATATGCTTCTCTATTTATTTTTGACCATGTGAAGTATGCTTGCCGTGTTTCCCTTTTGGTGAAGTGTGCATACCATGGTGAGCACAATTATCTTTGTTGTTAAATGTGCCTGTGCTTATCAAGAGGCCGCAAAAGAAGATGAGCAAGAAGGGGAGGATGCACCACGAGAGGAGACTAGATTATTAGATCAAAAGGCTCTTCCAGATCGAATAGGAGGGTACTTAGGAGGTGATTATAAAAATTATCGTTAGTTCCTATTGGTTGGATGTGCATGCTCACAATGACACTGTTCTACTTCAATTCACTAAAAAAGTAATCCAAGTGATGGGGAGCTTAACTGTGGATTCATCCTATGTCCATCAACTGGTCGTTCATGGCATTACCGATATGGTCAAATATGAGATGGATTCGATCCTTGTGCTATTGACTAGTGGTTCTATTGTGGGGATATTTGATGTTATCGTTGTGAATAGGAAAGGTGTGGTTGTGAAGGCACTACAACTATACAGGGAAGGGATTGAGAAGATAAACCTCTCAAATTTTGGAGAGTTTGTCAACTACAGGGATCTCCTTATTGCATCTCAGCTTGAGAGGGGCCTTTGTATTTGGGAAGGGAATGATGTTCATAATGCATGAAATTTTGTAACTCTTTTTGGGATTAATATAATGAGTTATCCTAAAAAAATATCATTAAAACACATGCGTGTTTTGTTTTTACAAAACTACATGCACTTTTTGTTTCTACAAAAATACATGCAAATTTTGTTTCTACAAAAGCATGCGCATGTTTTGTTTCTACAAAAGCATGCGCATGTTTTATTTCTATAAAAGCATGTGCATGTTTTATTTATACAAAAGCATGTGCACGTTTTGTTTCTACAAAAAAACATGCATGTTTTGTTTCTACAAAAATACATGCACACTCCATTTTTACAAAAAATGCGTGTGTTTTGTTTTTATGAAAACATTTGCACATTTTTTATTCAAATAATACACTTGTGTTATGACTTGGAAAAATACGAGCCATAACATGATCATGTTATTTGATTTTTTTGAAAACATGAAAATATGTTTTGATCATTTTTGGGCATTTGGCCACTTTTTTGTGCCCCATCTTAGTGCACATGCCCTACAAGTAAAGTTGCAATGGCTAATCTTGATATGATTAAAACTAGTAGTGATATATATCCAAATACTATATAATGTGATATATATGCAAAAACTTTGCATTTTGTATATCAACTTGTAGTCCTTATATCTTTTTGTATAGATTAGTTATGTATCTCAAAGCATCTCCAACAATAGCCTTTGTAAGACAATATGTTCATTTTGTAAGTACTATATAGAACAAATATGTATCTATGACCTAAAACTTAGATGATATGTACATGTTTTGATATACTATTATTAATACAAAAAAAATAGAATCAAGTAGCCAACATGATAGTCAAATAATTCAAGGCACTCATAAAAATGACACATATAAGGATATGGATGCCCCTCTAGTACATTATCCCTTGTAATGAGTTTTCTATCTTGAAATGTATAATTTTTAAAAAATAATTAACATCTTATAGGAATTTAAAATAAGTATGTGTTATTTATGTGAGAGAGAGAGAGAGAGAGAGAGAGAGAGAGAGAGAGAGAGAGAGAGAGTCCAAGTAGCTCAAAGATTGACTAGTTGGGGGAAACAACATCAAAATATATTGCTTTGTTAAAGTAAAAGTAATGTTGTTCCATATAAAAATGGCATCGGATTATGTAGTAGTCAATGGAACACTACTTAAGAAAGGAATACTAAATGTTGTATACCCCTTCCAATCAGTTGCATGTACAAAGAATGTGATTAATTTAAAGGATCTAGTAAAAAAATATATTATACAAATAAGTAAGCATGGAAAATTCAATAATCACATAGGAATGTAAAGATATATTATCATGTGATAACATAAGAATATATTAAGATATACTCATGAAAGCACATATAATCGATAGGAATTTTAATGCAACACTATTATTGCCTCTATTGCAGCGCTATAAATCAAGTGAGGGGTGATCCCACAATGTTGGTTTACAATTTCTAGGAGATTCTGATTTTTGCTAAAATCACATATTTTTAGACAATATAATGATTTAAGCCTTAAAAGTTTCATTTTAAGGATTCCAATTGAAGAGGGTTTGATCAAACCACCTTATATCAAACCCCCTTGGATAGAACCTCGCTACTTTTAAACCATACCTATAACAGAGTCTCCTTTACACCTATCAAAATGCTGATAAAAAACCACTTTTGATTTACCTTTTGGAGGATCAAATGAATTCATTTAAAATTTATTTTTTTATAAGTATGTAGTCCTTATTATAAGCTTCTCAAAAAGTATAATTTTAAATAAATTTAATTTAATTATTATATTTATTTTTTATTTCTTGTGAATGTAGGTTTTTCATCGAAAATCAAGCTCCATGTTCTGCACATGTGGAAAAATAAAAGATTATCATTTTTTTTTTTGAAAAATATGAATGCACCAAATATTGAAGTCCTTGATCCAGCAAAAAAAAATGAATTTCGATACATACAAAAAAATTTGTGTTATATAGTCCGCCTATGTATGAATTGGATTTGGTTTGACTTCTAAACTTGATTAAGGAAAAAATATTCAATAAAACACTATGAAACCAATTGGAAGCACTAGATATCATAGTTAGAAATATAAATTCAAAAAAAATAGAATTTTATCCTTCATGGAAAAAAAATTATGTGTTAGACGGTGAGCATCACTCCTTAAAAATGGTGTTTACTGAAAAAACTAGTTTTTGAAGGAGATGGAAAAAGAAGTGCAATTTGATTCCAAAATTTTTGATTTTTTTTTTAAGAATCTATAGAAAAAATGTCACAAATCACTAGTTTGCATCATCTTCAAATTCCTCATGGTTTAGCCGCTATAGGTGCCCGAAAGTGAAGATTTAGTTAGAAAAAAATCAGTTTAGTGTCCAATTTGACCAAAAATTGTAAACCAGTATTATGGGATCACCCTATTAAGAGTAGCTATGAATGTTGTATTAAAATATCCTATAAGAACCAACAAATGTGAGATATTGTCATAATGAATATTAGGAAAAGGTATAATCATCACAAAACATGTTATTATAAAATTCTTAAAACATTGTTAGCATGAACATTAGCAAGTAGGATTAGAATAAAAGTACAAGAGACAATCTTATAAGATCCTATAATCATCACAAGGAAATATCATATTAGTGAAACATGCAATTAATTTTTATTTTATTTTTAATAATTAGAATTATAAGGATTATTATGTAAGTATATCATCATTATAGTAGAAAGTTGAAAAATACTATAAATATATGCCTTCTAAGTGAAGGATATATATGATGTCCCTCACTTATGGGCATATACATAACACCAAAGAACAAATCTGCATCAAATCTAATTGTGTTACCAAGGAAAAAATCACGCTTGTTGAATCAAATCATGGACAAGATTTAATCCTAGGTTCCAAAAATCTTAGGATCCATTTGTCTTAGTGTCTAATCATTAATATAATTCTAGATTTTGGTTCTCATCTCTCTACTACATTATCTTGATAGTTAAAATGGTTATTTTGATTCACTTTCCAGAGAAACACATTATCTCTTAACCTTTCAATTAATTGTCTTAGATAATTCAACATTCTCAATTAATCAACCTCAAATTAATATTAATTTAAAATTTAATCACTAAATTTAAACAACTAAAATCAATCACACAAGTATCTATTTTTAAATACTTCCATTCTTATGTATTACCTAAATTCTATTATATTTAAATCTATTGCCAAAAACTTGTTTATAATACCATTTAAATTTTGGTAATAATAATATATTTTATTTTTAATGAGTTCTCAATATAAATGGCAACACCTAGTTAATGAAACTAAATGGATATGATCAAAGCTTGAATATGATAGTTGTATAATTGTATTTAAATATTTTTACTATATAATAACATAAAAAATAAATACTTTTGATGTATAATAGCATCAAATTTTAAGAAAAATACTAAAGGATTGTAGTTCAAATGGTTGAACACAATTGGTGAGGGTGATGATATGTCTCTTGATTATGCTATCAACCAAGGTTCAAAATCCCTAGAAGTATGATATAAGGGATAAGGATAAAATTGGACCCTGGATTACTTTGATAGAATGAATACCCCTTAGTCTTTAACTTTTCAACTCGCATATTAGATAGAAAATGAAGTTGTAGATGATATAAAATCCACCATCAATTTTTTTAAGAAAGATCAGATTACATAAAAAAGAATTTTTTAGACATTTACTAAAATCATTTATATATTTAAAAGATAACTTAAATTAAATAACTAAATTGCTTAACAAGTTAGGTCAATGGTCACATTTAGACTCTACATATGAAAGTAAAGCAAAAATATAATACTAAGCTTTAGAAAAAAAACACTAATGTATCTAAATTATGTTAGAGTTACTCAAGGACTCAAGCCTCCAAAATCATTTGCAAAACACTAGTTCAACAACATTTTATAAGAGGGAAAAACAAGAACATGAAATTGCAACAATGGATGCAAGATATGACATATGTAGTACTCAAGATTGCGGGAAAATATTGGACTTACACAACTAAAAATTATCTCAACTCAATGAACTTAGTTGGATACAATGTACATATGAAGTATTGCTTATATAGGCAATGGTGATGATGCACCAATATTAAATGATTGCATCATAATTAAATGACATGAGCCAATATTAAATAACCTAGGACACAAGCATTAAATAAATGTCAACTAGATAAAATAAGTGACAAATAATGCTTAGCTAGAAAGATACTCCCTAATTAATACTAACTAGAAAGATTCTCTCCTAGGACTTAAATGGATTTAACAATATAAATAAGATCTAGTCAAACTTAATTAGATATAATGTACATATGAAGCCTTGTTTATATAAACAAGGATGATAATGTACCAACATTAAATCGTTGTGTCATAATTAAATGACATGAGTCAATATTAAATAATCTAGGACATAAGCACTAAATAAATGTCAATTAGATAAGATAAGTGACAACTAATGTTTAACTAGAAAGACCCTCTCTAATTAATACTAATCAGAAAGATTTCCTCCTAAGACTTAAATGGACTTGACAATATACATAAGACCTAACAAAGATTATATTAAAAAAATACTTATTTACACCAACAAATTAAACATAAAAAAAAACCTTAAAAAACATTATTTAAATGAATTTAAAAATTTAATTGTTTTAAATTCAATTTCTTGAAAATGGAAGAGAAAAGAATCAGAGAAGAAAGCCCATAAAATTCAGCTACAGTAGAACAAACGCTGATATGAAGCAGTAAAACATGGAGTCACAGAAGCTAAGTTAGTGGAGAGGAAACAATTACCTTACCATTACTTTCCTGTATCTAGGAGTTTTAAAACAATCTAAAACTTAGCAATAGTCTGTTTTTAGTGCCTCGGCACTCACTCAGATCTCAAGTTGCAAGATTGAAAAAAGCGCTAAGAACTAGAACATCTAAAGTAAGTTTTTGTTCTTATTCTCTAACCGGCACACTGATCAATAAAAGCTTGTGAGAACAACAATGGCGGAGGGATTCTGTCCTTGGTCCCCGTGAAAAACAACCAGTTTTTTGTCTTTTCTCACACGCATGATTACATGCTCTGTAGTCTGTAAGCCCAGAAACTTCTGTGCTGAGATGACGTCTTTAAAGCTCCTTAACCAAGGCGTTTTAGTTTATTCATGACACCTCAGAGGAGCTTTTGGAACCAGTACGTTTGATTCTTATTATATTCTACAACGTAGAAAATGCTTATTCTGTGATTTCAGCGTACATTTCTATGTATCCGCTCTAAAACAAATGAGCTTTTGTCTCTTCTACGTCTGCAGCTTCTGTGTTTTTTGTCGACTGTCTGGTTGAACAAGTATTTCCTCGACAAGTTGCTGTTTACTAATGGTAAACTGTGTTTTGAACTTTTTTCGTTCTGCATAAAAAAATTGGAGTATCCCTTCGAAAAGGTTTTCTCTGAATATTATTTTATAATTTTTGCATTAATGTTTTGGAATAAATTCAGTGATTTATAGTTAGGATGAGGTAAAGAAATGGAATGAAATATAAATGAATTTGGCGAAATATTTTGAAATACATTTAGTAATTTATCATTAGAATGAGGTAAAGAAATAGAATGAAATACGAGGTAAAGAAATAGAATGAAATACGAATCAATTTGATTAAATATTTAGTGTTTGTAAGGAGAGTTTTGAATACATATTTAATGTTTATAAGGAGAATGAGAATCAATCTGATTAAATACAAATATTGTAGGCAAGGAGATTTCTAATTAAATATTAGTGCAGGTATTGAGAATTTGAATCCATTTCTTGTGCATCGTAATGATAGATTACCAAGTGTGTCTTCAAATATTCATGCAAAAACTCTCCATCTTATTTTAATGAATTATGAAAAATTCACATATATTATTAATATTAAATACTTAAAGTAATTTTCGATTCTTGTAGTATAAAAAAAATACTTTAAATAACTTTAAATTCAGTAAGTAGCTTTTATATTTGATTATAATGACTCATATTAAAGATAAATAAATTCATTACTATAATAATATTCATATTTATTACCATATAGTTTCACTAAAGGTTTTTGGCTACCAATGAAGATAGGATAGTAATTGAGTACTTTCTATTACAATGATACTTGAATATTTTATTAGTTTAATACATAGTATCAAGAATATAATACAATCAATGTCACTATATTAACATGAAGTACAATATTAGCAAAGATGGTACAAAGTTAATTGAAATCAATAGTGTTATCTTTGATAGACCGAGTTTTCAAAATTTCAACTACAAGAGGGAGAGTGCCACCCACACGCTTTTCCTCAAACAAAATACCATTGGTCCCTCACACACCTTTCATCTAGAAATAGCGCTACCTTTCATGAAAATAACAGATCCAGGAGATTCCATAAAGCACCATGTCATCTAAGGACTTGTGTTGTGTACTAATACAAATAATTCATCATACAATTCAAGATACCCTCTAGATAAGTATGATAGCACTCTTTGAATTTTTCATGTTTACAAAATAAACTTGGATTATGCATATTACTTTGCATTCAGTCGGGAGCACACACATTCATACAATTATATGTATCAGATTACATAAAATTGTATGCATAGTTGTGTACAAAATCTATGAGAAATTATAACTGAGATATTGCATTCAAGAATTTAAAAAATATGGACAAACTGTCATTTCTAAACGTTCACCTTTTTAACAACGATATATTTCTATATAATAAAATATAGTATTCATTTCTCCAAATCATAAAATTATTCTCAATGATATTCATAATTGAAATTATGATAATCATTATATCAAATCAAAATTTTAGATATATGTACTGAATACACCATTTTGAAATAGAATATTTCTAAGAAAGATTGAAATTTACACAATTAAACATACTACCTTTCATATCAAATATACTTTGGAACTAGTCCGTTTGATTCTTATAATATTATACAACATAGAAAATGCTTATTCTTGATTTCAGCGTACAATTCTATGTAGTCGCTTTAGAACAAATGAGCTTTTGTCTCTTCCACATCTGTAGTTTCTGTGTTTTTTATCGACTATTTGGTTGAAGAAGTATTTCCTGGACAAGTTGCTGTTTACTGATGGTAAACTATGTTTTAAACTTTTTTTGTTCTGCATAAAAAATTTGGAGTGTCCCATTGAAGAGGTTTTATCTGATCATTTGAATGCTATATTATAATTTTTGCATGAATATTTTGGAATACATTTTAGTGATTTATCGTTAGGATGAGATAAAGAAATTGAATGAAATACAAATGAATTTGATAAAATATTCTGGAATACATTTAGAAAAAGAAATAGAATGAAATATAAATCAATTTGACTAAATATTTATTGTTGGTAAGGGGAGTTCCGAATAAATTTCTTCCTGCTTCTTGTTTTCTTACATCATTTTCTGATGTAATGGTTTGTAATTCGGGTGACTGTCCTATTGATTCTATGGGTTTTTACTGGGTTGTTTTTGTTTGCTGGTGCCAGTTCCTGACTGCACTTCACTTTGTGTATTTTTCTTGCTTTTCTTACTGTTTTTTCTCCTTGTTTAAGTTTCTTCAATATGTAATACCTTTATTAATTAATGATATTATTATTTTTTTTGGGGGGCAAAAAAAAAGGAGAATGCAAATCAATCTGACTAAATACAAATATTGTAGGTAAGGAGATTTCTAATTAAATATTAGTGTGGGTATTGAGAATTTGATTCCATTTCTTGTGCACCATAACGATAGATTATCAAGTGTGTCTTGAAACATTCATGCACAAACTCTCCAATTCATTTTAATGAATTATAAAAAATCATATATATTATTAATATTAAATACTTAAAATAATTTTTGATTCCTATAATATTAAGAAAATACTTAAAACAATTTTGAATTCAATAACTAGATTTTATATTTAATTATAATGACTCATATTCACCTTCAAAATTTTGACAATTTGAACATTATCCATAATTTATAAGATTTTTTTCTTAGTATTTGAATGACTGGTAGTCCATGTGAAATCCTTTTAACTTATAGATGATAAAGTTTTACTTTGAATTTTTCTTTTCTTTTCTCATCTATTCATTTTCATTCCGTGGTTATAAATGAATTGTCATTTTCATTCCTTAGTTATAAATGAATTGTCTTGTAGAACATAACTTCTATAGTATATTCTTGTATGTAATGATCTTTTTATGATTGACAAGATGTTTTTCTTTTTTCATGATAAATTTTGGATATTTTGTATACAATGTCGAAAAATTATGTATGGATCATTATGACTAAAATAGTATTATTAAAAGGGCCATGTGGTGTACTATCCTGCACCAATATTTTTATTTGTTGTAAAAAATAAGTTAAAATTTTAACAAGGTATTCATATAATTTTTAATTATTTAGAGTTAATGTTCAATTGTCTAACCTATGCTAATTGCAAGTACTAACATGGAATCAAAGATTTAAAATTACCCATTCCTAAAGGATTTTATTTTATAGGTTTATGTTTTAGGATTTTTTGGTTGTTGAATTTAAATTTTTCTTTTTATGTTTTTAGAACTATTATAAATTTTTACATATCTATTATTTTATTGTTTATTGTAATTTATATTTTAATTTTAAAGATTCATATGTTGTTTAATTTTGATTCAATTATATAACAATATTTTTTAATGTGGTCCACACCTTTTACACGCTGTCTATTAAGATTTTTTTACAAAGAACCAACATTGTCAATGCAATTAATATCCACCATGGAAATTGGGTATGGGGTCACTTGCTTTTCAACCATCAATCTTACCATATGCACTGATGTACATATATTAATTCAATTTAAATGCACTTGAATATTAAAATTTTGGGCTATTTTTTATTCAATCTATTACAACAATGATGCATTTCATATTTGTTCCTATTTAAATATTTTTTTTTTTTAATATTTCATGATCGAGCACATAGTAAAAAAATTAAGAACCAAGTGTCTTTGAAAATTTTGACCATTGAATGTGACACTCAAATACATCTTCAAAACTATCTAATTACAAAGGTGGATTTAAAGTTTTCATGACGATTTTATGAGCTATTGATGAGTACCTCATGTTTATTAGCCAATGAATGCTCCATTTAATAGTTAAAATCATAAAATCATTAAAGGTGGATTTACTATACTTTATCTTTCTATATATATATTTCATATGCCCATAAAAAATTACAACTCAACTTGATTATAAATATTTAATAATAAATAATTTTATGATAAAGATAAACCACTATTGAGTCATCATAAAACAAGTTTCAGCTGATGTTTAATGGTAAAAGCTTCCAAAATATGAGGTAAAAGCCTCCAAAATATAAGGTAAAAGCCTCCAAAATCTCACTTATCACATAAAAGCTCACATAAAAGTTAGATAAATATTGATTTGAAAACTGGATGGAGACATTCAATTTCCATTTGTAGTGTTTTTTGTCAATTTGATGGCAACTTTTTTTTTCATTTGTATTGGTTTATATTTTAAATTTGTATGCAAATATTTCATAATCGATAATACTTAAGTTTTTTTTAAGGAAAAATCTAGATTTGTTTAAGTTTATTTCATTCCACTATTTTGCACTTATTATTAATTGTTTAATCCAACCACATGCAATTAGAATTTGATGCGCATCCATGCACAAACACATACTCTCTAACATATTAACAAACATATAATTTTCTATCTACGTAATCCTTGAACCTCCTTTAAATACAAATGCTAATAATAATTAATTTTATGATAAAAATAAACCAAACACACATGACAAAATAATTAATTTTCTCTATACAATTTCTTAATTAATAAGCTTCCATATAAAAATTCATAACTTCCTAATTCAATATTAATATTACTTCTCTTGATTGCACACAATCTAACCAACAACATAATGAACTACCCTTCAATTACTATTTTTATCCGCTTCAAACTTTTTCTATCAATCAATTATTTTAAAAGCCTCCCTATTAAATGAACTACCCTTTTAGTTTCATTAACTTATCACGGCTACAAGTGGACAAGAATCGAAATTTCAAATTTCCTAGCCGTTTATTTTAGATTTGAACTCAGCAGTTAAACTAAAATAAATCCCGGGTAGATGAGGGCTCTTCCCTTCCTCCACGGCGAGGCGCACGGGTCAGCGGTCGACGGGAAACCTAACTTAAAATATACAGCAGGCGCTCTAAAACATGCAGTTATCCTCTTCACAGTTATTTCCTCCAGTGAAACGCTCAGGAGATCAAGCGTCTCGTGAATTGGCCCCTTCGACTGACTGTTGAACAAATTAATACATACGTACGTTGAGATAAATCCACGTCGTTGAGCGGGAAGTTCATTTAAATTTCAAAATCAATCAACATCACGTGAATCAATGCTGAGTTTGTCATGAATTTAGAGCTAATCTAATCCTCATTCTTCTGAACAGTGTCAACGATTTCACAGAATCCAGACAGATTTTTCATGTAAATAGGCCGTGAAAGACTGCTTCAGTGAATCGCATGTCTACATCACTTTACTACCCAGATGGGCAGTACTCAGAGAGCTTTAACGTCATTTCTTGTAGTAGTATCCATACATGCATTGTCCCGTCAATTCATAAATAAACGTATCGGGCAAGAAAGATGCCTGTTTGTCCACTGTGTGCCCACTTCAATGAAGATTTGCAGTAACTATCTGTGTCCAACAGCCTGGCTTCTTTCTTAACCTTCCATGAAAGCTTTCATTTATGAGGGAAATAGTTAATAGTACATGACGACTTTATTCAAAATGGATCATGGTGGTTTTGATCTGGCTCGCATTTCAAATTTGAGTTTTATGATGTTCGTGCCCCTCATTGCTTTTTGAATAAGAACTTTGATTACAGTTCAGAGTCGAAGTATATGATTTTGTCTTGAAGGGAGGTTATAATGCCTGGAGTTTGGTTTTCGTTAAAGAAATCACTGCATTGCAAGTCAGATCGTCGAGAGGTGGAGAATCCACAGAGCACAAGGGATGGACCGTCATCCAGGTCCTTGGCAAATCACTTGAAAGATGCCTTTCGTGGGAGCAAACGAGGCATACGAAATGGTAACTGCAGCCCTTGTTCTATAGCTAGCAATGAATTCTTGAACAGTAGTAACATGCTCCAGGAGGCCATGATTCTCAGGGACTATTCTGGTTTCGAGACAAAGACCATTGTTGGCAGCTTTAGAGAGTGCAAGAGTTCTGTGGTCAGTAAGGCTAATGTCACGAGGACAAGAAGCCATGGAGATGTTCTTCTCAGCCCTTCAAAACAAAAAAAAACCCAGCAGTCTGTTGGATTGAATGGAAAGATTACCACTTCAGTTATTCCTGACTGTAAAGTTCATGCAGCAGTGAATGAAGTTTGCACCTGCCTCAAGTACTGCAGCCAACGATATACAAATATTAAATCCCTGCAACGATATAACATCAGTAGTTATGCAGGCGAGAACTTTTACATTCTCTTTTAACTGTTTTCTTGAACTCATTTTTTTTTCGAAATTTAGCTTCATTCTTGGTGGTGGAGCTTCAATTTTTCTTTAATGGATTTTGTTTAATCGTAATGTGTTGACTCTCTGTGTCTCTCTATAATTAATGCCCAACACCTCTCTCGGTTTATACGTTGAGTGTAGAATGCATTGTTTGTAGATTCGAGAGAGTTTTTTTCATACATTAGAATGATTGTTTTACATTATCTGATTTATAGGTTGAATAAAGATTGAGTGTAGAATGCATTGTTTCTGAATTTGACTGTGAATTTGTTCGCCTACATTATCTGATTTGTAAGTTGTATGTAAAATACATTGTTTCTCAAATTGACTGAGAATTTGTGTGCCTACATTATCTGATTTGTAGGTTGAATGTAGAATGCATTGTTTCTAACTTTGACTGAATGTTTTCACCTACATTATCCCACTCGGGGGTAGGTGGGAGGAAGAGGGGCCCCCTACCAACCCCACCACCCTGTTCTCTGATTTATAAATTGATTGTAGAATAAATTGTTTCTGAATTTGAACATTATCTGATTTAGAGGTTGAGTGTTATTAAAAAGTGGTAAAGGCTCTGGTGACAATTTGAATTGAGACCTCTTGTGAAGTAATTTGACCTTAAAGTTTTTTTCTTGAAATTTTTCAAAGCTAGACCAGAGGCCAACTCACTAGTTACAGTGAAGAAATCTTTGGGCCCTAAGATTCTAGGCGTTAAACACTAGAGCCCAAGCAGAGACAAGATATTTCCACAGTTGTAATTTTTCACATTCACAAAAAAACTTGGACAGATTTAATTATGCAAATTACAAAGCTACTTCAATGACATTTTCCAATGTTTTCTTGTTTTCCTGTTCTCAGTCAGTGTTCTCAGGGAAGGTGATTCTACCAGGAATGTTGTGGAGATCATATTCAAATCAAGCTGGCTTGAATCAAAAGTTGAATGTTGTAAAATTGAAAGAGTTCTCAAGGTGAATCATACCCACAACACACTAGCCAAATTTGAGGAATACAGAGACACAGTGAGAGCTACGGCCAGCAAGCTGGCCAAGAAACATCAAAGATGCTTGGCTGATGGCAACGAAGTCCTGAGCTTCCATGGCACCACCATTATGTGTTCTTTAGGAACTGATGGGCAATCTACTCCATGTAATTTTTTGGACTGCAATGTATGCGACATTATCAGAACAGGATTCCCATCCAAGCAAGTAAAAGGGAAAGGAATATACACTGCAGCCACCAGCCTCAGAGCTCACAATTCCATCAGCCTGTCACACGACAGTTTGATGTATCCTGTAAAAAGGGCCATGATGGTTTGCAGGGTCATTGCAGGACGTGTTCACAAACCTCCAAGTACAGGAAGTGTTGACAAATTTTCTATTCCTGTTGGGTTTGATTCAGTAGCAGGAGAAGTTGAAAACTGTTCAAAGCTTGAAGAACTATATGTTTCCAATCCCAGAGGTATTTTACCCTGCTTCATTGTGGTCTATTGTTAAGAATACCAAGTGTTGAATTTCCATAAATGACTTTTCTGATCAATTTCCTGTACTTAACTTCTTTGAAAGCTTTTTCCTTTGTATTGGAAACTTCTGTAAGAACTTCTTTTGTACTGGAAGTCTAGAGTACGTACTACCTGCTACTGGTAAATATTGATTGTGCGCTGGTAAACAATCAATGGAACAGTACCTTGCAACATTTCTGGGTTGCAGTCTAAATTTATTTCTTCAGCCTTTCAGCTGTTTAGTTACGTACTTTTTTTCTTGTACTGTCTACTTCTGTAGACTCCAGAGTGAACCATAATGCCGAACGAACCAGTGGATAAAAGAAAGAATACATTGTAATTTGTACTGTAGAATACTCTTAGTAATCTATGATGCTCGCTTCTCTCTTCCACGTAAATGCCCGTTTTAAGAATGACTTTATTTTGACTGTATAAAAATTTGAGACTTTTTTCTTAGTTATAGAACATTATGCCATGCTTTGAAAGCAGATGGAAATAGCCATCACCATGTTTCATAGGATTACATTATGGTTTACATAATGTCAAACTGGAGTCTGGTTGGTTGTTGGATTGATTTATATTGAGTAATTATTGCGTAATTTATATTGAGTAATTTAGATCTTGATTAAAGTAAGTAATTATGGGGACAAAATATTTGAATAATTGAATGTTAAGCCAGGGAATTGAATGTAGGAGAGGGTGATAATAATTTGTCTTATATGAAAGATTTGGAAATGGTGTCTTTATGTTAATGTGTTGCTTAGAATTTTGTGTTAAAATTTTTTATTGTCAAAGAATTTATGGATATGAGATAAATTTGCAATCATAAATTTGTACTTGTACTTTGAATTAATTCTAGCATTTAGTTGTGTTATATTCTATAACTTTACATGATGTGACCTTTTGCTATACATTGAATACAAATGCTTAGGGACTAGTGGTATTTAGAAATACTTTAAAGGATTATCATTATTTCAAATTGGACAAGGACAAGATCACAACCATGAGGTCATCTAGATTGTAAACTTGCCCTAGAATGGAATAACACTCAAATCTGATTAACAATTGTCTAAATGAAGGTAGGTGCATATTTAAGTGCCATTAACATGTGGATAAGACAAATGTATAAGGTCGTGTATAAATGGATAGGATAGGGATGTGTGTTTGTAATTGGATGAAAGTGTTAGGATAATGATCCCTACTTTGCACAAGATTGTGCCATTTGTCACTATGTACACTTATTAAGACGTTACCTTAAGATAGGTATAAAAATAAATGAAAAATGGTATAAGGTATGCAAATTTCATTTTTACATTCCACCCTCACATTGAGGTGCATGTGAATCTTCAAATTATCATGTTTCTCAAAGTATGCAACACTCATAAATATGCATATAAAGAAAACATTTTAAAAATTAAAGGATATTGATGTGGGGTCCATATAAAGTAATTCACACCTTACAAGGATTCCAATAATATGAGACTCTAATAACATATATCTATTTACATATATAAATATATAAGCATTAGTGATAAGATACACGTCCCCTCCCCCTAACTCACCCCTAATGGTAATTGGTTGTATCCATAGGATAGAAGGAATGGTTAAAAGAGGACAAAAATAATACATGAAAAGTAAATGTAATCTATGCATGCAAATATATAATCATGTATGCAAATAAGAATCTAATCATACAATTATTTGAATATCTAGAGCAATGAGTTTAAATAATACATCATGTGAGAACATAGATAAGAGATATCATCAAGGAAGATAAGGTTGCTCTTAATCAGGCCAATATAACAATGATTTGTGACCCTCAATGGCCAAAAAGTATGTAAGTATAGAAGGTAATAGAATAGGTAGATATCCACCAATGTGACATCCAAAAGTATGAGAACACAAAGGAAGGCAAGGCAATGGGTCTCTAGTGATAATACAGATAAAAATAATGTTGTAGACTCAAACTATTAAGGGCCCAAGACAAGGCATAAAGCCATGATACTTGGGGCAAGGGCCCACAACTAAGTATAAAATTGAAATGATGGGGCAAGTCCCCTAATGTATAATAGTAGATATAACATCTAAAAGAGGAAATCATGGTTCTCCCAAATGTAATAGAGAAGGGAGTGCTTGGGGCAATGTCCCTAATATGAAGGTGTAGCATGCAGGTGTGACATAGAAAAAGGGGAAGTATAATTCCCATGAAAATGCTAAAGATGTAGCAATAAGATCACACAAGGAAAATGCAAGATGTCCCCCAAGTATACTTGGACTTGGATATAACAAAGTAAGATTAATGTATCATGGAGAAAGGCATGATGCTTAGGGACTAGTAGTATTTAAAAATACTTTAAAGGATTATCATTATTTCAAATTGGGCAAGGACAAGATCACAACCATGGGGTTGCCCCTTAGATTGTAAACTTGTCCTAGAATGGAATAACACTCAAATTTGACTAGAAATTGTCTAAATGAAGGTAGGTGCATATATAAGTGGCATTAGCATGTAGATACAACAAATGTATAAGGTCATGTATAAATGGATAGGGTAGGGATGTGTGTTTATAAATGGATGAAAGTGTTAGGATAATGATCCCTATGTAACGACCCCATCCTTGGGTAATTAAAATTTTTCCACATTTCACTTCAAACATATAAATGTAACAAGTAACAAAGACATTACAATAAAATTCTTCCTTTCTTTATTGATAATTACATGCCAGTTACAATA
This sequence comes from Sequoiadendron giganteum, assembly GCA_007115665.2. Lineage (NCBI taxonomy): Eukaryota > Viridiplantae > Streptophyta > Pinopsida > Cupressales > Cupressaceae > Sequoiadendron > Sequoiadendron giganteum. The sequence goes on along the minus strand of CM021103.1, from coordinate 601,103,966 downwards.
TATTTGTCCACATGGATTCCATTTCCATTGAAAATATAATTCAGAGTACAAAAGTAAAACAATTACATACATAGCTCGTAAGCTTTTTGCACAAATAGTAGTAAGATGGTCCAGGATTCCTTCCTTACAAATCTTGGTGTATCTGTCACCTGCTGGGGAGGAGAAACATCACTCAGGTGCTTTTCCGCCAACCATGGACTGTTAATGCGGTCCCCCGCACATCTATCATTCAATAGATGGCCCTCCCTTCGAACAAAGAGATTGGTAAAGTAACCGGCTGCAACAACCCAACTGAGCATAGTGTTGTGTCCTATACATCTAGAACTTGCTATTTCACAATCTCGAACTAGCATGATGGATCACAATGAACTGACAGTGTAGTCTCAACTATCTCACATCTAAGTGGATGTCGTACCTTCCACTACTTTAGCCAAAGTATTCTCATTTAGTACTTCGAATGAAGGTCATCTATCATATACACTATCCAGGGCCGATTTGATTTAAGACTATCTTACACTACGCATAGGTATCGTCCTTTACTTTTGGATAATCTTTAATCCCAAACTAACCTACAACATTTTTCTAAGATATTTACATAAGATAGGTATATCCTGTTTCAGATTACCTACCTTGAGACATTCTACTTCAATAGCTACATAAGGGAGATATATCCTGTTTCAGACAACCTACCTTCAAGCAAACTACTTAATCAGGAAATGTAATGCAGTCAACAAGGTCTTTATACCATTCCTCCTAATTAGGAAATCTTTATCCTAAGAGTACTTTTAGCTTATCCCAGTTATCCCTATAACTTAAGCTTTAGAGTACCTAGGTACTGATTCCATCCTTGACCTAGTATTTAATAACTAGTTCCTTTCTCCTTTATATAAGGAGTTCAAGCAGTATTCAAGTAATACAATTCATAATATACTTCTATTAAAAAGTATTCAAACACTTCTTTTTCAAGCTATTCTTTTAACAAGCTTTTCCTACGAATTTAAGCTATTTCATTTCAACAAGCTTTTCCCTATGAAATTATACTATTTCATTTCAACAAGCTCTTAAGCTATTCCATGCTTTCACTATGAAACGAGTTATTCCCAATTCAATAAGCCTTTTCTAATGAAATTAAGCTATTTCATTCCAACATCATTCCTTAGAAAATAGAGACCTTCTAACATCTTCCTTTCCTATTTCATAACATAATGCAAAGCATAATCAAAGCAAGCAAATAAACCCATTTTTAATTCAAATGACATAAATTCTAAAAAGACATTTCTCATGCCTGATTCCCTTGCTGCGAAATGAGTTCGATTGCTAGCTTCTGCTCTTCTTCCACTGTCCTTCACAGTCTTTACCAGATACTTCTCACAGCATGAACAAGTATAAATCTCAGGTAAATGCAGTACAATAAAGAGGGAATGTTGCTCTCAGCAATATAGTCACAACAAGATGATATATGGCTCTCAACAAAATTGTATATGGCTCTCACAACTCTAACAGCAATGATGGTTTGCAACTCATAGAAAATGCAAACAACAATGATGGTGAAATAAGGTTCTCACAACACTTCAACAACAAAGAGGGATTGCAACTCACAGAAAAATGCAACAGCAAGGAAATTCGTAATTGCAAATGCAGAGGAAAGTGGTAATTTTTAACAATGAGAGCAACCTCTTAAATAGGTTTCGAATTCTCATGTTCACTACATTGTAGGCATGAGAATTCGACACCTCTCCTATTGACATTGTCAAAATATGCAGTTGCAAACAAATAACTAGACACTCGGCAAAATTAAGTGATGAATCAACCTCATTTTCGAAGAATACTTCAACTCTCACATGGTGAAATTCGAAAGATAGCCACCTACAGGCGCGACTCTTCACAGGCATTTTTAGAAATGGCGGATTAATCTCCAAAGAAAATATCAAGGTTAAAAATCGCGGCCATCTGGCTTAAACCCTCACGTTTTTCTCGGAATGGAGTTTCAAACAATTGCGACCAAGTCTTCCTCCTGTGTGTGAGCTTTCAGCCGCACCATTTCCGTTCCTTTCACCATTTTGTAGTTCACATTTTACAGTATGAAGGTAATCGCGATTTTTAGCAAACAAAGTTTTAACTTTGGCGTATTTCCTTCTTCCCACGGTGAATGAAATTCACATTTCACTTAGCATTTATTTTAAATGCTTAACAAAGTATTTCAAAATTTATTTATTTCACACTCTTAAATTTCATATGGGATTTCCAAAAGACTATAGTTTTCCATTTTAAATTTCCTTTAATTTTTTTCCAATGTATTCCAACATATTTCAAATTTCGAAATTCCTTTATTCCAAAAGATAAATGTACTATAATTACCAAATGACTATATAAGTCCATTTCAAATATTTCCAAGGCAAAGTCATTTTAATTTATATATTAAAATGTTATTAATAATTTTGTATTATTTTTAATATAACTTATTATAGTTTTAATTTACCTTTATTTAAATATATAAATATATCTATATAATATTCGAATATTACAATAGATATATCAATATATTATATTATCGGTAAAACAATAATAATATCTATATTAAATATATTATTAAATATATTAATAAGCATATCCATATTTACACTTAAACATATCTATACATGTTTATATCCAATTATGTGTATTATAGGCCAGTCAGAGTACCTTTAATATACGTAATTGCACAAACATGTATATATACATTTAACTGTAAATTCTCCCAAATGTAATAGATAAGGGAGTGCTTGGGGCAATTTCCCTAATATGAAGGTGTAGCATACAAGCGTGACATATAAAAAGGGGAAGTATAATGCCCATGAAAATGCTAAAGATGGGATAAGATCACACAAGGAAAATGCAAGATGTCCCCCAAGTACATACTTGGACTTGGATATAACAAAGTAAGATTAATGAATCATGGAGAAAGGCATGATGCTTAACCAAAGTAAAGGGTAACATTAGAAATAAAACATGGGAATAAAGTAACAAGAGGTAGCACTTCAGATGCATGATATGACAAATGGTGTGTAATGTGTAACCCTAGGGAACAAGACTTATGTCAATGTATACGCTCATTGTATGAATCTCTAAGAAGTAGTACATATCAATGTAAGACAAAATCTTAAAGTTTCTAATAAGCATGATGTATCATAGTAGGAACAATTTTATAAGCTCTACTAAGCATGATGTAAGAATGCAAAATAAATGAATAAGATCTAAGAAGCATGATCTAACATTTTTCAATAGATATGGATCATGAGCATAAGCATAAAGAAGGAAAACACAATGTAAACATGGAGAAAAGAGAAAATAAGCAACCCAAATTGGGAATAGAAATGAATGCATCTAAGGAAATAGTTAAAGGTAAAGTAAAAACCAACAATTCCTTCCCATGTAGGGGAGGATAAATAAGTGAAACAAGTATATAAGGTGAAATAGGTATAACTAGACACAATAATGGATGAAAATCAAAGAAATGAATAAGGTATAAAATAAAATAAAGTCAGCCTATACATACAAATGAATATGAACTATAGTTTTACTCATAAATCATTGAACATTACATTTCTTAGGTACTAATAGCTTTTTCTCACCAAGCAATAGATCATCATTGTTCCACAGTAATCATTCAATTAATTTTCCCTTGTTTTTCTTTTTTCTCTTCTTTACTTTATTTTTAAATAACATGTTTCATCTTGATATTTTTTATGGTTACAGTTGAAAATAACATGTACTCAGTAGGAGTAAGATTAGGTATTTCATTTCTTAATTGAATCTTGTTTTCTAACTTGTGGTGGAATTATATTCTTTTGGTGCATCACAACTTCTTACTTTAGTTTCCATTTAGTTTTATGCATGAAACTCAATGATTGGTGTCACTTTTACTTCCATTATATTTTTCATATCTTTGGTATATATGCACTTTTTGTACTCATGTGGATTACTAAAATATGTGTATATATCAATATATTCATGAACATTCACTTGTAGTTGCAAAACTTGAGGGTATTTTAGCTTTAGATTTTTAAAATCTAAGCTCTTTTCACTTCTTTGTAAATCAAGATGTGTCTTGTACAAATCATGTGTATCATCATTTCTCTTATAAGGTACATCTTTTTTCATTTGCACCAATGTATCTACTATAAAGTGGCTAGCATCAAATATTGGTTTATAGTACACCAAATCTATCAAAATATGACATCACATGTTGTAATATATGAAAATTATTAATTCCAACCCTCAAGTGTATGATAATGCATCCTAGGGTGTTGCCACAATAGTGGTTTACACTTTCTGGGAGATCTTGATTTTTATTGAAATCACATACTTTTAGGAAATATAATGATTTAAGCCTTGAAATTTTTCATTTAAAGGTTCCAATTGAAGAGGGTTTGATCAAACCACCTTAGACCAAGCCCCCTTGGGTATAACCCTGCTAGTTTTAAACCATACCTTTAACAGAGTCTCTTTTACACCTATCAAAATGTTGATAAAAAACCACTTTTGATTTACCTTTTGGGGGATCAAATGAGTTCATTTAAAATTTATTTTTTGTAAGTATGTAGTACTTATTATAAACTTCCAAAAAAGTATAATTTTAATTAAATTAAATTTGATTATTATATTTATTTTTTATTTCTTGTGAATGTAGGTTTTTCACTTAAAATCAAGCTCTATGTTTTGCACATATGGAAAAATAGTAGATTATCAAAATAAAATTTTGAAAAACATATTCAGGTTGGGTATTGATATCCTTGATCGATTAAAAAAAAATATTGAATTTTGATACATACAGAAAAAGTTATGTTGTATACAGTCTGCCTATGTCTGAATTGTAATTGGTTTGACTTCAAAACTTGATTAAGGAAAAAATATTTAATAAAACACTATGAAACCAAATGAACTGGTTATATATAGTAGTTACAAATCTAAATTTGAAAAAAATAGAATTTTATTCTTCATACAAAAACAGTTATGTTGTATACGATGAGCATCACTCCTTAAAAATGTTGTTTATTGATAAAAACTAGTTTTCAAAGGAGATGAAAAAATAAGTGCAATATGATTCCAAAAATTTTGTAAAAAATATATTTAGAATCTATAGACAAAACTTCACAAATCACTACTTTGCATCATCTTCAAATTCCTCACGGTTTAGCTGCTATAGGAGCCCGAAAGTGAAGATTTAGTCTAAAAAAATTAGTTTAGTGTCTAGTTTGCCTAAAAATTGTAAACCAGTATTGTGGGATCAACCCCCAATATGTTAATCAACATTCCATTAGCTCTTTTTAATAAAACCCTAACACATTTGCATAGACTAGATTCTAATTTATGTGTATTAAACAATGCTTCTTTAGTACAAATATTATATTGGCATTCATGATCAATAAGAAACTCAATAGTGATTAACCTCTAAAATTATATTGTATATTATGGAATATAATGATTGTTTAGTGAGATCTACTTGTCATAAAATATGACTAATGGTATCATAGGAAGACAAGAAGATATATTCTTAGACTCAAAATTTCTCACAAAATATTTATCACCATGTTTTAAATTATCATTTATCATTTTCATCTTTTGCATCATTTATCTCAAAGTTATATGAGTAACTTGGAAATGGATCCATATAAACTAATAACCTAATGTTAGAGAATGCAATTGATAGATTATAATTATCATTAACCCCATTAACTTTAATCATATTCTTGTTAATGAGAACTTGTGAGGCCCACCTTTGTTTACTCTTTATTTTTCCTAATTTTCATTAATAATTATGTTTCCAAAGCATGTTTATGGGACCCATTTGATAAATGATTAAGTCATATTTTTATTTGTATCTTGTATTATGCTTAATTGAATGATTAATTTTATAATGTGTATAATCTGATTAAACCTTGTTTGATTTATGATCATGTATTAGTTGTTATATTCTTTGCCTTGGCTATTTGTATTATATAGTTACACTTGATGTGTTAATTGAGTGTGTGTGTGTGTGTTTAAGGTTTAAAACAAGGTGGTTAACTCAAAGGTAGAAAACATGGTTTGTTTAGTTTTGTATACCCATCATGTTCCATGTGAGATAACATGACCTAATTTTTCTATGTCCATGAAACTCTCAAGTTGGATCACATGAGAGTATGGATCCTTGTTTGTGTAAGAATACAAATGTATTTGCATTCCTTGTGTAATTTTATTAGATTTGCATGTATGTACTTTGATTTATACGAGTTAAATTGATAAACTAGCTTAGATAGTTGGTGAAATATACATGAAACATTAAGTTTGACATTCCAAATTAAAATAGGGAATTTAAAAGTCTTTAGAAATGTTATTTTTATATTTTTAATGCAAAAATAGAGTGGGTTATGTTTATATATACCTTGAAAGGAAATTGTGACTTGTTACAAAGCTATAATTAGTTATATAAGGGGTTGGAATGTCATTTTAGATATTAGCTTGTTTACCAAATATTTTATTTGGAATGTCAAAAGGAGAAAAAAATAATTGTATTAGGGATTGCGGCATATGAAAAAGGAGTTTATTTTCAATCATCTTTGTTTTTCATCTTATGCATTTTTTGGAAAAGAAAGGAAGGAGTGGCATTTTTCTTGAAACCTTGAATTTCTTGGAGCAAGATTGGATTTCTTGTTTTGGTTTAATATCTCTATTTTAGGTAGCTCATTTTCAATCTATTTTCCTTTTAATTACAAATTATGGATTTAAATAAATTTGTATTCTTTTGTATCCTTGGTTGACAAAAGGGAGTGGATACCATTTTATTTTTGGGGATAAAATAATAAGAGTATTATATTCTTGTAAATAGAGATAATTTCTAAACATGATATAAGTTGTAATTGCATATTTGAATCACCTTTGTATTTGATCATGTTCCATTCATGTTTGGAACGTGAAAATTGTTTTTTAGAATCACACTTGATAATTATTACTTGAAATCAATTTGTATCATGCTTTATAATGGAAATATATGTATTTTATATTATTGATTATATGCACTTAAGCCTACATTTTATTAAAATTTGAGACACACATTATCAAATATGTTATGCTTTAAATATTATGCCATGAATTTTTATAATTTAAAGGTATAGTGTGTTTACATTCAATTATTAGTATTTTAGAGTTGTGATTGAACATATGATCTTTTTGCCACATTGTCAAAAGGTTCAAGTATTCTAGTTAATAGTGTAATTTCTCCTTAATTTTGAAAGTATGCTTTTAAGTTTTTTAAACATGGATTGCTAATCTTAAACATACTAAAATTTAATTGTTAGAATATTTGTGAGAAATAATTTGTGGGGTCATCCCACAATAATGGGTCTCAAACTTGGGACATCAAATTTTTGATCTTGGATGCAAGTAGAAACTTAAAACACCTTCATTTAAAGATTTTTATTTGAATGAAGGAACCTTGATTTGGAGGTTGAAAATGTAAAAGAACCTTCAGACAAAGGTAATTTCCAAAAATGAAAAAAAGGGTCCTTGTATGGAAATTTTTAGAAAAGGAATAAAAAGAGACCTTCGTTTGAAGGTCCCTTTTTCCCATTTTTGGAAATTACCTTCATTTGAAGGATTTTTTACATTTTTTTTGTGTGAATGACATACCTTCTAATGAATGTCCTTCAATACCTTCAAATGAAGGGCCTTAGGTAAACACTTTCATTGTTTACTTCAAAATTTCCTTATAAATTCCAATTTCAAACCTCAAGTTGGATTTTCAAATGAAATTAACTTGACAAGATAATTTGCAAGAGTGTAGTCCTCAAAACGACCTTTCCAACAAGTATATTTTTATTATGTCTTTTTTTTTTTACTAAACACCGATTTTTCACTGAACATCAAGTTCCTTGATCTACACATGTGGAAAAATAGTGAAATACTAAATTTTTTTCTAAAAAATGTCTATACACTAGGTATTGGTGTCCTTGTTTTAGAAAAAAGAAAAAATGGTTTTCGATATATACAAAACAAGTTATGTGTTACAACATACACCTATGTCCAAATTATAATTATCTTGAATTCAAAAAATAATTACAAATAAATTATGCAACAAAAAATTATGAAAAAATATCCATGCATTAGATATTGACGTTACAACTCTATATTTTAAAAATCAAAATTTCATTCTTTATAGACAAAAAGTTATACATGTTATGACATTAATATCATTTTCAAAAATGTTGTTTACTATAAAATTAAGTTATTAAAAGTTACATTAAAAAAAATTATATATATATTTCAAAAAATTAAAAATATATTATATATTTAGAATCTACACACAAATCATCACATATCACTAGTTCACATCATCTTCAAATTATTAATGGTTTACCTTCTATAGGTCTCAAAAAGTTAAGATTTAGTTAAAAATGTTGATTTCAATGTTCTACTTTGACCAAAAAGTGGAACTCATTATTGTGGGATTACCATGTGTTAAAATTACAACTTGCGTTGTGACTTAGTTATTTTTCTTGTATTGGTTTGACCTTGTAGTTGAATTTGGTCTTGTGGCCCTTATAGATGATTTTTACGTTTAAAACCTATGTATATATATTTTTATTCTTTTCGAGTAATCCCTTGGACATGTTCAAAACCAAGTTTAGAGAAAGGGAACCCACTACTCAAATCAAACATTCTTCCTTGTTTATGATAAGGTGATCTTCCATGTCTAGGGGCAATCCTTGAAATGTCAACATGATTGTAACAACCCCCATGTTAGTGTCTTGTTGTCTTCCTTCCTTGATGGATTCTGATAATTGTATATTTTGTATTTGCACTATTCGTCCCTTAGTTATTTTGTATTGACACTCGAGAGGTGTAATTATGTGAATGTTTATGACTGGATTACATGTTTACATGCTTATATGTTTATATGTTGTTATGTGGTTGACATGATTATTGTTTATGTCGGATTTCATGTTTACATGGTTAATTATTATGTTGGACTACATGCTTACATTTTATGTATATCTATCATTGTCTTTGCTTATGTATAATCATGGACAGGAAAATGACAATATCATAACACTCCTAACCGAGAGGCTTATGATATCTTGATCATTTTTCCTTATGATTGAAGTTGCTTTAGATATTTGATATATGATTTATGCACATGTACTTTAATGTTTGAATTGGAGTGATGCAAGTACTGAGTATCGACTTCGCCTAGATTCATAGGCCTAAGCATACTCTCATTCCTTGATGGTGGTTAACTGGAGGTAGTCATAGGTCAAATGTTCCCCTACCTTAGCCCACTGCACCCTGTCGAGGCAGTGTTTTCATTTTGTTGCCTTCCATCCGGTTACCTAATGGTAACGTCCGAAGCACCCTTCTGCCTAAAGTGGTTTTTCGTGTATGTCTCTTGGAGATATTTAGTCTTGGTCTTTCTTTAATATTTTATGGTGGTTAATTGATGAGGATTTAAACTGTTATTCTCGTGAAAATTTAAATATTTTATTTAAATGAATTATTGATCTTTTGGGGCAGCCTTATGCAATTCTAATTTTGCTTATTTAGCAACCTTTATTGATTGTTTCTTTGGGGGAGTTTTTATAACTATTTTTATTCAATTCCCTATTTTCCATCTTTGTTTTGGTTTTGGAGAAATATAAAAAGAGAATGAAGTTTTGTTTTGGGGATCATATTTTATTTTTATCTTTTGGGGAGAGAAGAAAATTGTTGTTTTTTTTCTTGCATGGAGAAGAAAACCCCATGATTTGGGGCAACTGAGTTTGGGAAGATTTCTTGAGAAGAATTTCGTGGGTAGTGGACTGTTGGAACCAACGCGCCATTTCCTTCCTACTATCCGGATTTGGAGTCTGGTTGTGACTTCTTCCTTTGGCATTCCACCATTTTTATTTTGGAGAAAATTGATGTATTTCTCTATTATCTTTTTAATCTTTTATGGCTGGTAAATTTTGGCATTCTCTCATGCTCCTTGAATGGTTAGTGTTTTGCTGATTTGAATTGTTTTTAATTTACAAAATTGTGGGGGACTCTTTCATTTCATTTTTGTATGGTTTGGGGTTGAATGATGGCTGTTTTAAAATTTAACTTGCTGGTCTTTACCCTCTTGATGTAAACAAATTTTAAGAGTGGATTTTATGTAGAAATGTGAAGACCTCAACTGGGTCTATGACAAATTTTTAATTTGAGCATTTTTATTTTTCCATGATTTTCTTGCCATCTATTTAGACGTTTTTTCTTGCTGTTCATGAACCACTTGATAAAAATGTGATTTGAAGGTTGCCCATATCTCAACTGGGTTTTCATGAATTTAATTTCTGGGCACTTTCATTTTTTCATGATTTTCTTGCCCAATTGGCCATAATGGCGTTTTCTGAACAACTCTTTTCTGAGTTAAAACCAAAAATTTGAAGGTGGTTTTCAATTAGAAACAACAAAATATGAACTGGGTCTTGATCATAAATTCGATCCGGGCACTTGAATTTTTATGTAATTTCGATTCCTCTTTTTCATGATATAATTTTGTTGTTATATGAGTCTTTTTACATCAATTTTATCTTGGTTGTGTAAATTGTTTCTTGGACAGAAAATTGTGGCTTTTTCTTTTGTTTCATCTTGTTTGGATTCCTCGTTTGGTTAAATGAGAAGAGCTTAGGTCTAGATAAAAGAGTGTTCTTATGGAGTGGCTCTCTACGAGCCTGAAGCCCGCAAATGGCTGCCAGGGGAACTAGTAGTAGAGTAGAGTAAACAAGTGATAACTAAATAAAAATAATGTGGTAAAACACTAATAAGATAATGATTTCCTCGTGCATGGCCTTGAGTGCTTGTAAAGGCTAATGATGCACTCGAGAAGGCCCATCCGTCTGTGGGGCGTTGAGTTATCCACCTATGGGATGTAGATTCGAGCATGATTGAGTCTGCTCGTCCCTATGAGAGTACTTGATTCCATGTGGTGCCATCCCTTTGTGCACGCATGATGACACTCCATCTGATTTCACTCTAGAACCTAGATCTATAGTAGTCATGAGTAGTACTCGTCATGTCATCAGATAAGCATCTCTATGTTGTGACAATCGGTTGTATGCCTTGAATGTTGTGGTTGCTCTCTGGCTGGTATGCGTTTTGTGCTTACTATACCCTTCCCTTGATTTCATTTTCTTGGGCCTTGTGACTATCTTCGAGCACGGAGGGGTGGACTCTTATGAGCCACATGGTTGGGAGGCATTGCCATCACCATTGGGGACCAATGTACATTGTTCTCTCTCTCTCTCTCATTTTTTGTTTATCATATATACTCATGTACATGCCTTTGATTTTATATCTTCTCTGATGTTGTATCTTTTCCATGAAAATGTAATTGTATTCATACTTGTTCTTTTATGCACGTTGTACTCTCTTGAGAGAGAAAATTAATCATAAGTTTAATGAGAAGATATGTGATGTTTGTTTTGGTTTATGGGCTCTAGTGTTGGTATCAGGCTCGAATGTTCTTTGATCATCCTTAAGTTCTTTTACGTCATTAATTTTCATGTTTAAGTTAGATCCATAGTTGTGTGTTTCTCCATTTTGGCAATCTGCCTAGGTTCCAAAGCACTGGTGCCTTCTGTTGCTATTTGAGTGTAGCAGCAACAGGTTCCGGAGCTGGGAGCTTCGGAACTGCAAGTTTCGGAGCACCGATGCTCTTTGTTTGTTGTCCAGTGGACAGAAACAGGTTTCGGAGCTGGGAGCTCCAGAACTGCAAGTTCTGGAGCATCAACGCCCTTTGTTTATTGTCCAGTTCTGGAACACCGACGCCCACTATTTGTTGTCTTGAGGGCAGCAATAGGTTCCAGAGCAGTGAGCTCTAGAACATCAGGGTTTTGGATTAGAAAGCTCCAACGTACCTTCAATCATTCTTGGCCATGTTTTGTCTTGTCAGTGTATCAATTTAACAACTAATTTATGTGTTGTTATTCCTTTTGTTTTAAAAAAAAAAATTATCTTGTCCCTTTTGGCTCTTAACTCCCGGGGGTTCATAGCGGGATGTTACAATGATTCTAATAATTCTATTTGTGATTGTGTAAGTAAAAGGGGAGTTCCTAGTCAAAAGTGGTGACCCTAACATAATGGCTAGTTGCTACTTATTTGATAAAAAAATCCTAAGGAGAATTGAACGTTTCTACAATCCCTCCTTGTTTTCTTAGTTTGATGTACTTTCATGTTCTTATATTTACTTTATCTATTTTAGGATGTACTTGTTTTTTTTAGTGTGTTGTCTTGGTCTCCTATGAGACCTAAGAGAGTTGCCATATCTCCCTTGCTACCATCAACTTATGGAATGTTGAAGAGAACATTTTGGTGTGGTGAATCCATTCTTTTGAAAGTGTGTATTATTATAGGCTTAAATGAGTGGAAGATGACTTTTGGATAATTATTTAGCCTTTTCCATTCTTGTATTATATCTATATTGATTTTGAGAGTTGAGCATGCTATCATCAATTGCGAGTAGACTCCATCTCTTCAAGTTTTTATTATGTTAATATTATTCCATGGTGTTTGATTAAATATCCTACTAATTTTATTCTATATTTTGGTTTGTAAAACTTGTGTAGCCATGCATGAGGTAGTGTCACCTTGTAAATTAGTTGTGATTTTTTATTTTGACATTGTAGTGTTTGGGCATGAGGTATGAAAAGTGTATTAATTATATTTGAAAATTTTGTGAGTCAATTCCTTGTCTACTAATGTGTTACTGTAAAATTTGGGGCATTATATCTAATATAAAAGTTCTTAGGTTGTAATAATAGATCTTTAATTTTTGAATATGTGAGTTATTGGTTGTGTGCATTGACATGAGCTTATGGTTGTTCCCTAGTATGTTCTCCATGTGATTACATATTGGTGTATATCATTTGTTGTTGTAGCATCAAAAATTGTCACCCTTGACAATTTCACATTAGGTTTAGCCACCCCTTATGTGCTTGAAACTAATTAGGTATTTATTACATTTTATAAACATCTTCAAAAAAAACATGGGAAATAAAATTATGCATTTAATATTTAAATTACCTAATACTTTTAGACCTCAAAAAAGGTGGATCTAGTCTAGGGCACACTCCACTCTATGCCACCTCTTTTAGCTCCATATTCAAATATGTTGGTGTCGATAATTTATTAAACTTGAATTTTCAATTTTAATTGTCGACTATTGGAATTTGATTTTCGAAAAATTAGAAGAATTACATATAAATACAAAGTATTTTCACCATTTTAATCCTAAGGGACACCTAATGAATCCTAGCAATTTTTTGGAGAAGTAATTAATATTATTATAAAGTATTCAAGAGTATAATTATCAAGATTATTATAGCATTTCATTATTCAAGCATCATGTCATGTGTTATGTAAGTTTTGTTCATGTTTTGTATGTATTTTATTTGTGAGCACTAAAACTTGTAGGTATTCAAATCAATTCAATTCAAGAAAAAATTAATCCTTGAAGGTGATGAGTGTGACTTCAGTTCATCAAGGAGATCAGATCTAATTAGCGAGTTACAATAAGTTGTCAATGCATTACCTATCTATCATTAACCTCTATCCAACCACGGATAAGCTCTTTATTAGCATAATTTTCCATTGTGGAGGTAGGAATACCAACACGGGGTTTGACTTAGGCAAGACCCTATATGGCACAACCCTTCCCCTCTTTTCACATGTGCAAGTTACATATATGAAGTGAATTAGAGGAAGATTAAAGGCTAATTTATCATTCATGCATTCAAAACCCTACAAGTTGTCAAGTCATGAAATCTGCATTTTATCATCAACATACGAAGTTATGACAATACCCTAGGAAGAACAAGAGCTATAGACTAGGGACCTTAGGTATTTACTTTCAAAATTTACAAAAAAGAAAGACAATCTGGGGTGCACTACACCCTAGACCATTGAATTCAAGCTCAAATTTATATCTCGTGTTCCTTTGTGTCTACCTCCTATATTTCTAGATTCAATTTCTATCTTGTTGCATTTGATTTCTCATAATTCATAATGGACTACTACAATTTCATAGTTTACATAGTTAGATCATTGCATCCTAAAAATCAATTAATTAACAATCATCCAAATCATCATGCACACACAAAAACACTGGATTAAAGCTTTGATCCACCATTCTAGCTCTTCCATCATGGTTTGTAGCCAAACTTGGGTGTTGTGTGTTGGGAAAATGTGTCTCAACCTTGTAATTACATAAATTACTATTGATACATAAGGTACTATTCATTTGATGACGACGATTGGGGGGTGTGGGAGGTCTCCCCCTATGAGGGGTTTGGGGGGATCATCCTCCTAGTTGGGGTCCAAGGGTAGCATGCCCTAGTAGGGGCTCGGGGGCAGCATGCCCAAAAATAAATTGTATTTATATTTTATTATTATAAAAATGAATCATCCATGATTATATCTCATATTTGACGATTGATATTTTATATGCTTGAATTTCCCTAGAAGGCAACCCTATTTATGAGGGAATTATATTATGACTGTGTATTACGATGTATTCTAAGAGTCTAATAGTAGTCGTATTGCCTCTGGATCTATGATTGGTGATACTCTTGTGAGAAGCTTGCTCTGCAAGTATATTATAATCTTTGTGATTTTCAAATAATATATTGGGCAACTTTTAGAGTTTGGATTTTTTCTCTCGAAAGGGCTTTCCCCACATAAATCACTATGTTGTGGTATGCATGATATTCATGTTTATTTTTGTTTAAGTTTCTATAACTAAAAAAGATCTATAAAAGTTTTGCATTAATTCTCCTCTCAAGATTAGTGTAGGAAGTTGTTTCACTACCTTAGCTTCCTTACATCGTGATCACCTTTAATCCACCAAATCAATTGGGAAGAGTTTCATTTATACCTTAGATCCCTTTTCTTAACCAAATAGTTGGAATATTTAGACCTTCATTTTTTTGTAGTTATTGTATCCTATAAAAAGGGTAATTATGGTTTGCAAGGTCATTACAGGATGTGTTTACAAGCCTCCAAGTACAAGTAGTCTTTTAACAACTTTTTAATCCCTGTTGGGTTTGATCCAATAGTAGGAGAAGTTGAAATCTATTCAAAGATTGAAGAACTATATGTTTCCAATCCCAAAGGTATTTTACCACATTTCATTGTGGTCTATTATTAAGAATACAAGAATACAAGTGTTAAATTCCAAAAATGACTTTAACTTATGGGTGATCCTACAATACTGGTTTACAATTTTTGGTCAAACTGGACATTGAAATAATTTTTTCTAACTAAATCTTCACTTTTGGGCACCTATAGCGGCTAAAGTATGAGGAATTTGAAGATGATGCAAACTAGTGGTTTGTAACATTTTGTGTGTAGATTCTAAATATATTTTTTTCAAAAAATTTGGAATCAAATTGCACTTCTTTTTCCATCTCCTTCAAAAACTACTTTTTTTTCAGTAAACAACATTTTTAAGGAGTGACGCTCACCGTATACAACATAACTTTTTTTCCTTGAAGGATAATTTTTTTTTTTTTTGAATTTAGATTTGTAACTATGATATCTAGCCCTTTCATTTGGTTTCATAGTTTTTTATTGAATATTTTTTCCTTAATCAAGTTTCGAAGTCAAACCAATTACAATTCAAACATAGGCGGACCGTATACAACATAACTTTTTTTGTATGTATTGAAATTCAATTTTTTTTACTGGATCGAGGATATCAATACCTAGCCCACACATTATTTTTAGAATTTTATTTTGATAATCTACTATTTTTTCACATGTGCAAAATAGAGAGCTTGATTTTCGGTGAAAAACCTATGTTTAATCAAACTAAAAAAACAAATACATAATAAAACCAAAACATATTAAAGTTATATTCGTTAAATAGCTTGTTCTGAGAACTACTATCACCCAATTGGGTCTGTGAAGTCTCCTCCATTTTCATCCTCAACTCGAACTTTGAAGGGAAATTTTTTGGAGTTTTTTGGTGCCAAGAGGGGAGAATGGGGGAAAAGGGGGGTTCGCTTTCACTCGAACCAGGGTTCATTCGAACCCCTTTCCAAAAGCATTTTTTTTGCTTTTTTTTTGGGAAATATGGGACCCAACATTAAATGGGTTCACTCGAAGGGGGGTTCTATCGAACCCCATTTGGGTTCGCTCGAACCAAAAGTTCGTTCGAACCCCCAAAAACCATTTTTTTTTTGCATGGGGTCATTTTTTGCAACTTTTCCTTCCTCACTGGAATTGTAAACCACTTTTGTGGGTTTACTCTTCTTTGAAAACTTTTTCCTTTGTATTGGAAACTTCTTTGAAAGATTCTTTTTTACTAGAAGTCTAGAGTATGTACTAATTTTTGCTGGTAAATATTGATTATACTCTATTGAACAATCAATGGAACAATACATTGCAACATTTTTGGGTTGCAGTCTAAATTTATTTCTTTAGCATTTCAACTGTTTAGTTACATACTTTTGTTCTTACACTCTCTACTTTTATAGAATCCAAAGTGAGCCATAATGATGAGTGAACCAGTGGATAAAAGAAAGAAAAAATTATAATTTGTTTTATAGAATACTCCTAGTAAGTAATCTATGATGCTCGTTTCCTTATTCCACATAAATTCCAGTTTTAAGAATGGCATTATCTTGAATGTATATTATTTGATATTTTTTTTCTTATTTATAGAAAATGTTAGAATTTATTATTTCATGCTTTGAAATTAGATGGAATTAGCCATCACCATATCTTTACCATAGGATTACGTTATGATTACATAATGTTTAACTGTCTATCCTGGTTCGTTATTGGATTGATTTATATCTAGTAATTTAGATTGATTTATATTGAAGTCAACATAGATTAAAGTGAGTGATTTTGGAGACAAAATATTTGAATAATTGAATGTTAATATAGGGAATTGAATGTAGCAGAGGGTGATAATAATCTGTCTTATGAAAGATTTGTAAATGGTATCTTTGTGTTAATGGGTTTCTTAGAATTTTGTGTTAAAATTTTTCATTGTCAAAGGACAAGTTTATGGATATAAGATGAATTTGCGACAATAAATTTGTACTTGTGCTTTGAATCCATCTTGGTAATTAGTTGTGTTATACTCTCTAACTTCACATGATGTGTGACCTTTTTCTATACATTAAATATGAATGCTTAGGTACTAGTAGTATTTATCAACACCTTAAAGGATTATCATTATTTCAAATTGAATAAGGATAAGATCACAACCATGGGGTCACCCCTTGGATTGTAAACTTCTCCTAGGATAGAAAAACACTCAAATCCAACTAGCAATTATCAAATAGAGGTAGGTGCATAGATAAGTGTCATTAACATACAAATAAAATAAATGTATTATATTATATATAAATGGATAGGGTAGGGATGAATATATAGGGATGTGTTTGTAAATAGATAAAAACGTTAGGATAATGAGGCCTAATTTGCATAAGGCTGTACCATTGATCACTATGTACAATTATCAATATATTACGTAAAAAGGGTATAAAATTAAATGGAAAATGGTACGGGTATGCAAATTTCACTATTACATTCTACACCACTCTGAGGTGCATGTGAATCCTAAAATTATCACATTTCTCAAAATGTGTAGAAATCATAAATATGCATGTCAGCACTTAGAAACCCAAAGGATATTGATATGGGATCCATATAAATTAATTTAGACCTTACAAGGATATGATCATGTGTGTTTATTTTGTGTCTTTCCCATAAGATGAGACTATTGCAAGGTGTGACCCTTGGTTTTCCTTGTAGCACTAGCACTTGGGTTTGTGACATGGTCTAACCGCCTCCTATGGTTCTTAACCGAAGCTTGTATCGGGCATTGACAGGCCGATATTTTGGTGCAATGACAAGTCCAACAATTGGTATCAAAGCTTGTCACAGGTTCAAACCCCATGCTTGTGTTGGGGGGGGATTGTTGCAAGGTGTGACCCTTGGTCTTCCTTGCAGCACTAGCGCTTGGGTTTGTGACATGGTCTAACTGCCTCCTGTGGTTCTTAACCAAAGCTTGTATCAGGCATTGATAGGTTGATCTTTTGGTGCAACGACAAGTCCAATATAGGCTTATTAGGACCTATATTTATCTAGACATATCTAAATGTAGGAACACTAGTGATAAGATACACATTCCCTCCCCCTACCTCAGCCCCCAATGATAAATGGTTGCATCCATAGGATAAAAGTAATGGTTAAAAGAGGGAAAAATAAATACATGAAAAGTATATGTAATCTAAGTATGCAAATATATAATCATGTAAGAAAATAAGAATTTAATCATACAATAATTTAAATATCTAGAGAAATAAGTGTAAATAATACATCATGTGAGAACATGGATATGATATACTATCAATGAAGGTAAGGTTGCTCCTATTATGAGCAATATAACAATAATGTGACCCTTAATAGCTAGGAGAATATGTAAGTATACAAGGTAATATAATAGGTAGATACCCACTAATGTGTCATCCCAAAGTATACATAAAGGTAGGGGTAAGTGCACCAAGATGGTTCCCAAAAAGGGAACTTAAGTGGATAACTTTTTTCTGAAATTAGGAAATACTGACGTTGGACATGAAATTGAGGATAGTTATACTCAAAATTTTGAGATGGAACAAAAACAAGGATCAAAGTGCTCTAAGTCTACTTTCTAAACTACTAATTTATTTTTAAAATGGTTGAGATTAAGGAGTTCAAAAGAGGGACATACAAAAATTGGTGTTGTTTTTGTCGGAAAAACATAACATAGCAACTCTTGTACGACCCTCGTATGGTGAACTTTTTTTTAATATTTCTAAAATCGCAATGGTCAAAAGTTAGCTAATAGTATGTAGTTGATACACAATTTTTATGATAATTTTTTAATGAATATTTGACTTTTTACTAATTTTCAAGGTGGACACTTCCTGAATTTTTTTTTTTGGCTATGCTACCCCTACAAATTTTGGAAACTAATTGATTTTTTAAATTTTTTTTTTTTAAATTTGTAGAATGGAGTCTACTTTCTAAACTTGTAATTTATTTGAAAATTCAATGAATGGTTAATTTATAACAAAAAAAATACCAAACACTACTTTTTGGCAAAAAAGACACATACAAACAAAATAAATTATGGATGAAAGGCTTAACATTGTCAGAAAGTGAAAAACATTACATCATTGGATAGCTAAGAGAGAACCCAACATTACCCATGTGTTCGATTTTTTCGATATTGAACCACATGCAATCTTGATGGTGAGCACGAACTCAATTATGTGAAATATGGTAGATTTTTTAAAAACACATCTCTGGTCATTGGGAATGCCCTCCAAGCCTTTGGGTTGGTATTCCAAGGCAAATAACAATCCTAAGGATTTGGAATTCCCAAAGCAAGATATAACGTGAGCACGCTATAATACGTGTGCGTTATATCTCAGTTTTGACATGGTTTTTTGCTTTTGCAGGAAACATGTCAACTATGACATAACACGAGCGCGTTACAATGCACTCACGTTATGTCATAGTTTATGTTAAATTCCAATTTATTGAATGTATGTTGATATATTTGTATGTTTTTATGTGCATGTATTCTTATATGTCATGTATGTATGCATGTATACATGCTTGTATGTATGTAGGTATGCCTGTATGTATCAATGCATGTATATTGTATGTATGCCTATATGTATGTAAGATTGTATCTACACATGTATGTATATATGCTTGTATGGATGTAGGATTGTGTGTGCATATGTAATATGCTTGTATGTATGTATTTGCGTATGTCTTTAGAGGGAGGGAGAATTTAGAGAGAGAGAGAGAGTCTGGAGAGATGGAGAGGGGGTGGAAGTGAGAGTTTAAGAGAGAGGGAGTGGGAGAGAAGGGGTTGAAGTGAGAGGGAATTAGCTAGGAAGAGTAGGGTGGAGAGGGATAGAGGGAGGAGAGAGAGAGAGGGGAGAGAGAGAGAGAGAGAGAGAGAGAGAGAGAGAGAGAGTTATGTAGGTAGGGCTCCAAAGAGAGAGACTTGAGAGTGTGAGGGGGGTGAGAGGGAGATAATTGAGAGATAGGTAGTGAGAGGGAATGTGAGAGAGAGGGAGTGAGAGTGAGATATCTAAGAGAGGGAGAGGGTGTGGGAGGGAGTGACCTGATAGAGGTAGAGAAAGAGGGGGGTGGAGTGAGAGGGACTTATCTAGGGTGGGTGGGAGGGATAGATAGAGAGAGGGGAGAGAAAGAGAGATAGTTATCTAGGTAGGTTTCCAATGGGAGAGACCTGAGAGAGAGAGGGGGTGGGAAGGAGAGACATGAGAGAGAGGGAGAGAGAGAGGGAGTGGGAGAGAGTGGGAGGGAGTGGGAGGGACATAGAGAGAGATGGATAGAGAGAGTGAGAGAGGGTGGTAGGGATTGATTGAATAAGAGGTATGTAGAAAGAGGGAGAGGGTAGATAGAGACAATTAGAGAGGGTAGGAGAGAGGGAGGGAGGGAGAGGTGAGATGTATAGATGGAGAGAAAGTGATAGGGGTTGAGGGTATAGGGTTGAGAGATTAGGGTGGAGGACCTA
>CM021103.1:601056056-601082207 GCA_007115665.2 Sequoiadendron giganteum | reverse complement strand
CCTCCCACTCTCTCTTTCTCCCACTCTCCCCTTCTCCCACTCTCCCACTCTCTCCCACTCTCTCTTTCTCCCACACTCCCCCTCTCTCCCTCCCTCTCTATCTCCATCTCTCCCACTATCTATTTCTCCCCCTCTCCATTTCCCTCCCTCTCTCCCTCTTTCTCTCCCACTCTCTCTTTCTCTCCCACTCTCCCTCTACCTTTCTCTCTCTCTCTCTCTCACACACACACACACTCACCTCTATCTCCTCTACTTTAAGGGTAATGGGGAGAGATATAGAATTAGGATAGAGGGTATAGACAAAGAGGGAGAAAATAAATATATTTAAAAAACCATATTTCATATAACGTGTGAACATTTTGAAGTAGAGATGTTACCGTTTTAGCAAGAAATAACGCATCGCATTATAACGCGAGTGCGTTTTTTCTTCCACTAAAAACGGTAAAAAAAATCAATATACCTGTGATGTCAAGGCCCACAGTTTGCATATTCTCTTGGTTATGTGCGTGCTCCAACAAAAAGTAGCTTTTTGATGATGTTGTGAAGTGTGCAAGCATGCTTTTCACATTCCACCACCTTTTCCATGATCTTTCTACCACCTTTGCATGAAATAGTAGAGTTTCCATGTTGAAAGGCATATAATATCAATTCAAGTTTGAATTCCATTGAAAACTGATATACAATTGAAGTTTGGAGTGGAACAAGCTTTTGAAAAAGTCAAATTGTTGTGGAGTTTGAAGAAAGAAGAAGCTAAGGCTACATAATTGGGTTGAACTCCTCCATTTCAAAGTCTAGTTTTTTAGGTATGTGAAGTCTTTCCACATTTTCTTTCATTCTATTATGGCTTGCTTTCATTTTTGTTATTTTGCATATTCCATGTTGATCATTGTTTGTTTGTCATTATAACCTTAGGTTGTCAATGCACATTTTTAATTACACAATTATAAACACTTGCCAATTACCATTTTAAACCTGATACAGGGAATCTAATAGGATCCACAAATCATCAAGGGTACTTCTGACCCTAACTTAAATTGAAGAAGATCAATCAACAAACTCAGTCATCTTTTCAACAAAATCCTTCAATTTCACTTGATTTAATATTTCCACAAAAAATTAGAACTTGGCTTCAACTCTTTGTCAAACTAAAAAATAGATTAACCATCATAAAATTGATTGTAACATAGCATAAACCTGATTAGAAACTCAAAACCATTCAATTCATTCATGATTCACTAATTCAAGAACTCAATGTTGCAACTTACATGGCAAAATAAAAACAAATCATGGAAGGTAACTACCAACCTTTATCTAGACATCCAAGACACTATAATCAGCATGTTATTGATTGAAATAAACCAAATACACATTCCAAATATCTCACCGAAATTCATCCTTTGAGCATGCTTCCACTAGCAATATTTCAAACCCATGGTGTAGGGGCACCTACAACCATGTTTCAAAATCTACTTTGGTGACAGTCTGTCTTAAGGTCTTTGGGTGAGTTCAATATTTTTTAGATGCTTTGTCATAGATTTTATTTAAAATAAGATCTAAATATACCAATCTTTCATGTATTTAGGGATTTTGTGAGTTTGGTGATCAAATGTGCAAGTATGCACTCTTGCTTCAGAAAATTGTCAATTTTGCCATATAATCTTTGAAGGAAAATTATTCAAATTGTTAATGGAAGTGCAAGAAAAAAGTCTAGAAGTTGTATAAGGTATGAAATAAAGGTGTTTGAGTGGTCTTAGGTGTCTTGGACAACAAAGTTGCATAATGTTTCTTATTTAGCAAAAGTTGTCAATGTTAGCAAATTTTAAGACAAATGAAGGTCTTGGTAGTTAACAGGTGGTTATGGGTTGGTTATGGAAATGGATCAGTTGGAGAAGGGCCTAAAATTTTATTTAAAAACCTTGTATGGCCTCATTCAAGAGGTTGGTGGAGTTTGAGTAAGAAAGAAACTTGCATTTACACTATTTTTTTGAAGATCTCACTGCTTTTTGTGTGTTTGCAGACCCTGTACGGGTTGCACAGACTTAGTAATGGTGTGAAATTGATATTATTCCATAAAGGAATGTTCCTAATTTCATTTTTCTCCCTTTGAAGAGGTTTTCATTGAACTTTGTGCTTGGAATTCATAAATTTCTAGAAATCGAGTTCTTGGACAATCAAGGGTTTGAGGGCAATTTGATGTCTTAGATGGCATCCCACATATTATTCTCTCTATGAATCAGTTGGGTGACCATTTAGGATGTAATTAGGATGTTCTTAGGAGTAGAGAAGAACAAGTTTAAAGTTTCCTCATAAATGATTTTGGTTTAAGGGGAAATACCCTATTTTCTCATAGAAAACAATGGCGTAGACCTAAGAAAGAGGGGTGCAGCATTTCCAAAGGGAAGATGAGGATTCCTTAAGCTTGGGGGTACCTATACAGAGGTTTCTAGGTAATTTGTTTGAATTGGGAAGTTGTGGAAGGTAGAGTTTCAGTAAGGAGGCCTAAAAACCCTATTTCTTAGGTTCTAGAGAGGGTTTTGAAATTTGTTGATGGAAAGAGTACTTGGGGTCCTCGAACCTTGATAATTTTTAGTTTTGAAACCTAAGACAAGACTTTTTTTATCATGGAGGCCTGGTGGTGGGTTCTTGAGGGGGTCCCTTTGTAAAATTGGCTAATTTGGGCCCTAAAACGGTGAAATTTGTCATTTTGAGGAAAGTGTCTTAAAAGAGTAATATGTGGATTTTTTATATGTCTCATACCACTGAAATGGATATCTTGATCAATCACCTTTTTTACAGGTGTTTTGGGAGGTTTGTGAGAAAAATCCATAAAACTGGTTTGTGAAGCCTACAAGGCAATTTTGGTTCAAAAGTGGCTTTTAGAGGAGTTTGTTTGATCTTCTTTTTGTAGGTGGTTGAATGTCAAGATGATGAAATATTGAAGGTTTTGACACTCTTTTCTTGCATCAAATTTCAATTTGGAGTCATAATGAAGAGTCATGGTTGATAGGTAACCCTGTTGTCCTATTGAGTCAATTGAAGGTTGATGTCTTGGTTGGAATATTTGAGAGAAGCCGTGTCAATTTGTATCTTAGGTTCCCACCACTTTGCATCAACCTAGTTATAGGCACACAACATACATCAAAGCCAAGGGTGAATTCTTTGAACTATGTTTGACTTCTAATAAGCCTACCTAGCAAAAGGCTTCCTAATTACACCAAATTTGCAAGGGAAGTGCCTTTTAAAGGTGAGGTTTCCACTCAAACACCAAGAATAGTCAATTTTCATGATACTAAACCACTAATTTCATGATTAATTTTCCCACATAAGGTCATTACCCTACTGTCCCAAGAAACCCTCCAAAACACAAGCAAAAACAAGGGTTTTCAAGGATCTCACAACTCCGAGTCTCTCCCATTCCTCCCAAGGGTCCAAAAACCTTCCAATACCTATGAAAAAACTTATCAAACACTCACAATTCTAGTACACTCATTAGTTTTCAGAATCACCATCATGGTTATTCACTTTCACATAGAAATGTGCTCTGGCCAGCCTAGTGCATCACTCCACTGACCAAAACCATGCTCTTCCAGACTCCCAAACACATTTGACATCTACATTAATATGTTACACACCAATCCACCAAGTTATAGATACATCACAGTGGTTGGATTGGTGAAAATCAATACATTATAGCCTCAAACCCTTACACTGTCAAAATAGGGCAGACTTGGAGAAACGACTGAAAATCTCTCTTCTAAAATGGTATTAAGACACCAAACATTATTCAAGTGAAGATAAATTCATGCATAAATTATATCCCAAACCTTCAAGGCATCACACACCTGTACGGGTCTGTACATAGAGAAAGAACATAGGAAAATCACAAAAATCAGAGAATTCCTTTATTTTATTTTATTCAAATCTTGAAGAGCATCCTCCATTTGAGAATTTACATGATATTTATCTTGTTTCCCTTCAATATTAACTCCCCCAATGTATTTAACTATTTTTGTAACTTCTTAGCTAACTTATCTCTTGACAACTTTGCCAAAAATGCAATTTTTTGCAAATGTCAAGCCAAATCTCCCCCCTAAACACCTAGAATGGCTCAAAATAACTAAAAACATATTAAGAGTGGTATCATATAATTTATTTAACATATATCATTATATTAGACTCAAAAACAACAAGAACCTTGCTTTTACCCATCTTCACATGCACCAAAAACCCTCCTTTTTACCCAAGAAACTAGTGGTTTATTGAAAAACACTCATCCAATCCTCACACAATCTTATGAATACTTCAAAAAGGTATAAAATGGTCTGAAAAAATTAAATTCAACAAGAAACCATGCTTACCCAATGCAAAACACACTTTAGCATATCAAAACCACTCGAAATCTCATGGAAAACTCAAAATTTCACTCTAGGGCTTCATGCCCAACACCCTTTTAGACCTCCCCTGCACACATAAAACATTCCCTCACCTATTTATTGATGATATTCCTTCAAATATTATAAATCAGCCTTTGCATCGATGTTTTCCTAAAGCCTAGACAACAACTTCTTGAATTGACAATTTTCATTCAATGATGCTCTCGCACCATGTATGCTTCCACAGTTTGTATACATATATATGACATAAGTTGAAAGTTTGTATGCTTTTCCATGCTTCCATTTTGAGCCTATCTTTGCAATCATGGCATGCCATGTTACCACTTTTCTTTAAGGCATTCTGGATTGAAAAAAATCATGTCACCTTTGTCTATGCTAGGTTAACTCTTGTACATGATGATTGTAAGTATTCTTTAAATGAAGCCTTGAATGACATATATTTTTCAATTAAATTGAATGGATACATTTTTTAGGAAAAAATATTTGTCTCATTACCATGGTATAGATAAAATTATCCACCATGCTAAAGAAAAAGACAAAGAGGAAACTGATAGACGAAGAGAATGAAACCTTCAAAGAAAAGGAGAGAGTTTGGGTGGCGACATATCATGAAAAGAAGAACTTAGAAATGATTGATGAAAAAAAGCCAATTGAAGAGGAACCTCAACTGTCAAAAAGAGAACATGCATTAGTATCACAAAAGGCATGAATGTGAAATCATTGTCGTAAGACAAATTCAGATACCATAGTTGGAGACACACCCTCTACGACAAGTGAATATGAAGGGACACCATTAAGCACAAGTGAATATGGAGGGACACCATCTACCACAAGTGAATATGGATGGAAAACACCTACTGCAAGTGAATATGGAGGGACACCATCTACCACAAGTGAATATTGTTGGACACCATCCAACACATCTCAAGTTGAGAGTACATCATCACTCGGATTTGACAAAGAAGGTATGCCATCATCCCCACGCGAACCTCAAGGTATGTCTTCTTCTCCACCCTCGATCGAAGGTATGCAATCTATCCCACCGCAATTAAATATTGATGATATTCCTAATGTTGAGATGTATGTACCTAGGACAACACCACCTAGAATTTTGCATAGAAAGCTAAATTATTTGATTAATATTGATGATGAGATTTTGCAACACATGGAAGGTAATATTTCAACATACACTTGTAGAAGATATGCTGATAAGATTTGGGAACGATTCTTTGAAAGGATAAATGAGACTGCAAGATGTCAACTATTTGTTGAAATGATGCGAGGTGTAAAGTATAGGAACATCATGAAGACTCTTGGGTTGATAACATCGAACACATCGAGTGAAGACACTATTGTGAAGAATCTAATGGATGCTTATGAGAGTGTGGGTAAGACCTCATGCTCAAAGGATAGTAATGTCACCCAATGTGTCATTACATTGACTCTGGTAAGCTGTCAAACAAAGAGAGCTCGTTTCATTAGAAAGACGAGTGAACAAATGAGAATTAGTAGAAATTTTCTATCAAGAGCCATTCAAAGGCGACAAAGAATTGAGGGCACTGATTCAAATGAATTATGGGCATTCTTGGGGAGACTGTCACAAAAAGATAAAGAAGTTATCGAAGCCTTGAGAACACTAATTGAAGAGTATTGTAAGAATAACACAAGGCCATCTCTGAATAAAAGGGATGTGGTAAGAAGGAGAATCGATAGTCGGAATCGTGAGCCACATCCAAAACATTTTTTGGATATGACTCAAACCCAATTTTTTCATAAATTTGAAAATGATTATTCTCAAATTAGTATTTCTCAAAGATTTTTTGAAATTCTTAAAAAAAATTATGTCAAGATAAATCACACATGAACTGCTTGTTGTTGTAGACTACATATTGAATTCTCTAACCATTATGATGTTTATCATTCTATATGTTTAGATTTGCATACTAACGATGTTTTGTAGGATTGTGGCATAGAAGCCCCACGAAAATCTTCAAGAGAGTTCTTATCAAAAAATTTATGTGAAATAGAGGATGGCCAGATATTCTATAGGACATCATGCTTGGATGGTTCATACAAGCGTTGCGGTGGCTTCCAACGTATGCCAATATGTCAACATATGGAAAGCACAAATGAGGTGGGACAAAAACTAGTAGAGTTCAGGAAGTATAAAATAGTGACATATGCTACAAAAGATGGGTCTCAAGAAAAAAAGTGTGATTTGGTTATTGAGAAGATTATAGTGTTCTAGTTTATGTCCATGTTTTGTGAAAATATATTGTCTGAGTATGCAATGCATACCCATAGAGCCTGATGGTTGGACACATAATTCAAGCTATGAAAGGACACCTTTATAGTTGGAAGCATAGTATCGATGGTTGAATTTACAGAGAACTACACTCTACAGCCACAAAGTGTGGTGTAGTCACAATATTACAACTCCACACATGTTTTGATATTTGTGCACATATCATTCATTCATGCATATGATAGTATAGATGACCACACACATTCTCCAGAGTTCGTAAGAGGTTGCTTCTAGATGTTCTATAGTGGTTTGGCTTAGAGAGCATAACATACACCCAACATATAATATGGTCAAATAACTGTGCAACGTAGTTCAAGAACTCACGCATGTTCTACTTGTTGTGTAGGATGCATGTAATTACATGTGTTCAACATATGTGGAGCTTTTGTGAGGTCAAACATGGAAAGGGGGAGCATGATGGTGCAGGAGAATGTGTTAAAAGAGCATTAGCACAAGAAGAGTTAAAGTATAAAGAGAGTGCAAAGTTGACAGATGAAAAATCAATCGTCGAGTGGTGTAATGCTTCGATGGGTCCAGGTAATGAAGGTACGTCTTCAATTCATAGATTTTTTTGGTTGATGGATGATACTAATATTGCACCATATGAGGACTGTTGTACACTAACATGATTGAGTGAGGTACACACTTTCCTTAGCTCGAATGCAAGTTCATGGAGTATCGATACACAAAAGATGGAATGCTTTTGTTCTTAATGTACAATGCAAGCCTGGAATGATTGTGAGTCAAGGGAGTGGGTTGAAAAATGGTTAAAAATTTATCTTAGCCCACTTCACATGTATCACCCTCTAATGGCATTGGAACTGACACAAATGGAATCATCAGTCAACTTTGACCATGTATCAGATCTAGTTCAACCAGGTGATATATCTACTTGCTTAGTTGTTGAAATTCCATATCGTTATCTTACTTTGTACTGTATTTGTAATGTTGACTAATTTCAAGAGATTTGTTGCACATATCAATGCAAGGCATGTTTATGTCATTATTGCAGATGAAGATAATGAAGAGGGAACAAACTATTACTTGTGTCATTGTGTAGAGGCCAAAAATAAATTGGAGGCTCCAGTTATAGATGGAGAAAACATCGAATACCCTACAGGCTTAGTTGTGGTTACTGGAATGTGGCTTAGAAGGTACCCACATTCGAGTGTTAAACATTGGCTTTTTTAGGACTTTGAAACACACCATAAGATTCTTCATTACTCAAACCTTTTCGTTCCATCCAATGTTCGTTTGACCAAATATGGGGGTAGAACTTTGAATAAGACCTTGTGGAAGGTCTGTGAGTCTGACCATGGGACAATACTTAACACAATAAAGAGTAGATCAGACCCAGATGGTTTGTTGGATTAATTTGTAAGTATATGCACATTGGTTCTTATTAATTTATACTTGTATGCACATTAATTTGTTTGATGCCAAAGCTATCATCTTCTTTTACTTTTCCTATTTGTAAGTAACCTACTAAATAGTGATTGGTGACCCCTTGTAAAAAATGCAGATATATGTGCCAAAAGAATGTCAGCCATAAAAGCAATGCAACATCCTTATTTTGATGATCTTGACAATCTCAATCATGATTTGAAGCCATTAGAAAAGTGTGTGCAAAGTTTGGTGAGGGAATTTCAAGTTATTCATTTGAAGTTAACCTTATCATGAGCAGCTATGATATAGACATTATAAGAGCATCTGAAATTTCAACTTACTCTATTCATGAGAGGTGTTGTGTGCAATAGGTATGTTGGAATTCCTAGTGAAGATGTATGACAAGGAGTGACTGAGTTGTGAGACCTACATGCCTATCTGTAAGTGCCTTCCATCTATTTTTATTTCATTTCCATTTTGGATGCTCTTTCTTTTTCTTTTTTACTTTGCATATTTGTAAGTAAACTACTAAAAATTGATTGATCTCTCATTGCAAAAAATGCTGATTTATGAGCCATCAAAGAGAATATCAGCCAAAAAAGCAGTGCAACATCCTTATTTTGATGATCTTGACAAATCTCAATTCTGATTTCAAGCCATTATAAAAGAGTGTGTGAAGCTTAGTGAGGGAATCTCAAGTTACTCAACTGATATTTGTCTCATAATGAGCACCTATGATGTAGACATTTAAAGAGAATCTTGAATATATGAGTGACATTGTAAAAGATCTATGAGAATGAAGTAACTAAGACATTGTAATGAGATTTTCTCTAATACTATAATTTTGGAGTTCATGTTTGGTGCAGTAGCACCTTGTTCTGTAAATGCCTTCAATAGGCAAATTTGCAAAATTTGAATTTTGAAATGTAAACAATGTGAAAAAGGTCATATAAAGGTCATATGTAATGTATTCAAAGTCTCAAAGAGGTCATTAGGTGATTAGAGAAGTGATATAAAGCATGTAAGGTCGAGAAAAACAAAGATCTTTTGTATCCTTGAATATTTACAATCAATAAAGTCCCTATTTTAGTGATTTTATGAGTTTTTCCAGTTGTTCATTAACTTGTACAACATGTACAGTAGTTTAAGGCCTTGAATCTTGTTTTTTAAGGTAGAATAGTGAAGTATCTTTCATTTGAATCTATTTAGGAGGGTATCCATTGAGCTTATCATTAGTTTGAACTAATTTTTCTCAACTCGCTTTGTAAACCAACAATGACTACTCCACCGAATTTGATAGTTTAGATCAATGGAGCAAGTTAATATTAGGATGTTTTAGGTGTGTGTGTGTGTTTATTTGTGTAGAGGAATTCAAGAAACAGAGGTGGAGTTTCTGCTAAAGGGTTTTATGATGAATTTTCAAGTGAAAAGTGTTGCTCCAAGTGGTGTTTTGAGGAAAACTTCTCAAATGACTTTACAAACAAATGACTGATCTAGATAGATATTATTGAGTTACAACACATACTTCAAAATCAATAGTGACTATCTTGGAACATGTGCATCAAAAATGACCTTCTTCATTGTCCTCATTAGGCTAACTAGGCCTAATTTACAAAGGAACATACCTTTAAACATTCAACAACCCCCTTAACTTGTTGGGGCAGAAATTATCATGTATCCAAACCCTCAGATCCACAATTTATCTCAGGACAAACTCACTCCACCATGCCAAACCAAAACCCTTATTTTATGATAGTATAAGGAGGGTTTATTGAAAGGAATGGTTCCACACCTTAGAAGAACATGCCACCACCTCAGACCTTCTTAAAATCACCTGCAAAAAATCAAAATAAAATCACCCAACCTCTTTCACACCCAAACACGCGGAATCGCTCTGAGGTACATTCAACCAGATCGATCCCTTAAGGGTCCAAAGTGCTAAATGGATGTAAAATTCAGCATGCTATTACTCGAATACCGTGATGCTTAGAAAATTCTCATCTAATCCTACAATATCGTGTTTGGCCCCTCTACAGAAACCTCTCTCGGTTTTGGCTATCTCAGAGTGGTTTTCCAGTGGTAGAGGATTTTCACTTGATGGAAAAAGTGTCAAATGCAAGCAATGCAAAGTTGTAAAGTGGTGTAACTTTCGCTCTGCAACTCATGTGACCAAGAAAATTATTCCAATGCATCTGAATAGGTATTTTTACATTAGTCATGGTCCTCTTTCTCACCCAAAAATGTGGAATCACTCTGAGGTGCATTCAACCAGATCGATCCCTTAAGGGTCCAAAGTGCTAAATGGATGCAAACTTCAATATGCTATTACTCGCTTACCGTGATGCTTAGAAACTTCTCATTTGATCCTAAAGGATCATGTTGGGCCCCTCTACAAAAAAATCTTTCGGTTTTGGCTATCTTGGAGTGGTTTTCCTATGGCGGCGGATTTTCACTTGATGGGAAAAATGTCAAATTCAAGCTGTGCAAAGTTGGAAAGTGGTGAAACTTTCGCTCTGTAATTTGTGTGACCAAGAGAACTATTCCAACGGGTCCGAATAGGTATGTTTACATTAGGCATGGTCCTCTTTTGCACCCAAACATGCGGAATCGCTCTGAGGTACGTTCAACCGGATCGATCCCTTAAGGGTCTAAAGTGTAAATTGTCTGCAAACTTCAACATGCTATTATTCAGATAGTATGATTCTTAAAAGCTTCTCATCTAATCCTATAGGATCACATTGGGCCCCTCTACAAAAATCTCTCTCTGTTTTGGCTATCTCGAAGTGGTTTTCCTATGGCGGCGGATTTTCACTTGATGGAAAATACATCAAATGCAAGCAGTGCAAAGTTGCAAAGTGATGCAACTTTCATTCTACAACTCGTGTGACCAAGCAGACTCTTCCAATGCATCCAAATAGGTATGTTTACACTAAGCATGGTCCTCTTTCGCACCCAAACACGCAAAATCACTTTGAGGTGCGTTCAACCAAATCGATCCCTTAAGGGTCCAAAGTGCTAAATGGCTGCAAACTTCAGCATGCTATTAATTGGATACCATGATGCTTAGAAACTTCTTGTCTGATCCTACAGGATTGCATTGGGCCCCTCTATAAAAAATCTCTCGGTTTTGGCTATTTCAAAGTGGTTTTCCCACGGCAATGAATTTTCACTTGATGGAAAAAGTGTCAAATGGAAGCAATGTAAAGTTGCAAAGTGGTGCAACTTTTGTTTTGCAATTCATGTGACCAAACTAACTACTCCAATGCATCCCAATAGGCAGGTTTATGCTAGGAATGGTCCTCTTTCGCACCCAAACATGTCGAATTGATTTAAGTTGTGTTCAACCGACTTGATCCCTTATGATGACATGCAAAAAAATGGAAAAGAGAAACATGCAAATGATGGTTGAGAAGTCTAAGTATTCCACACAAAAAGCATATGATCATTGGTGCAGAGCACCTTGTTCCTCCATTTGATGAAGAAGCTCTAGTTCAGTGGTTTTAGTGATTATCTAATGGTGAATAGGTTGGTCAATAGGTTGTTGTGGGTATTTTGAGCATTCTTTGTCTTGAATAAGGTCAATTAAGACCATTAGGTATGTTTTAGGGTGACTTTTGAGTCTAGTGACAAAAAATGTGAAAATTTCAATCTTGCACTAGAAGTTGTCTTTTTAGCCTTTGAAGGAAAATTTGTGAATTTGTATATGAGTGTGAAAGAATGAAGTTTTTTGATGTAATAAGGCTATTTCTAAGCCATTTGTGTGGATTTAGAGGTCATTAGTTGTAGTTATTAGGTTGGAGGAGTCTAAAGTTGCAAATTTGTAAGTTGCTTAAAGCAACAAATTTGAAATGCAACGATTAGTTATTTTGAAAGTTAGTTTTTAGTTAGTTGAGGGTGTGGATTAGTTAGATTGCCATGCATATTTTGATTCCATGTTGGTTTCAGAGAATGGCTTGAAGGCGGGAGATATAGTTTTGGCATTCTAGGCCTGACATCTCTATGTGACAGGCCTGATTTTGTGTAAAATCAGATTTTTGATTGTTTTCATAAGTGTTTCATGACAAGGGTGCTTGGGAGAATTTTATTTGTGTTGGAAAAGGTTTTAATAACTTGTTTGTGGCTGAGGGGTGTTGGGGTGAGCCAAGGTACTTGATTCCTTGTGTGGAGTAGCCTAATTAGGCCTACCTTGTAGCATTTTATTTTGGCCTGTCATGGCTTTGTCTTTTGTTGTCAAGACATGGGCCTTTGAATACTTGTGGGAATTGGTATAAGATGCCTAGAACTAGTGTCCTTGGTCTAGTTAATTCCTTTTGAGTGGTTCTTGTGTTGACTATCCTAGTTGGTTATGCTGCAAGGAATATGAGGCCTAGTTTGGAAGCGATAGATCAGAGGTGGTTCCCAAGCATAAGGTGAGTTGTGTTGAGTTGAGTTGGTCATGTTGGGAGGTTTCCAAGTCTTCTCCAAGTTCTGGTCATGTCAGGTTTGATAGATTTCACAGTTGGGTAGTTGAGTTACCTTGTTGAGTTAAGTGAATGTTGGAGTCTTAGTGGGCATATTTGAGAGAAGTTGTGTCAAATCACAACTTGGTTGAGCCACTTTGCATCACCAATGGTGCTTTGCAATTCTAAGAGTGATTGAGAGCGTGTTGCTTTGTTAAATAGACCTATTCGGGGGTCTAGGACAACATTGAGTCCATTTCTTATCTGTATTATAAATTATAACTTGCTTTCTCCTGAGTCCATTTCGTATACAAGAAATAATATTGTAAAAAATTGACATATAAATCTTTCGATGGTGACGCATCAAGAACATATTGAAATACTTTTATGAATCATTTCATGGAATACCAATTGAAAATGCGTTTCTTTCTCTTAGATAAAGTTGTTTAACATCAATCAATTAATATTCAAGACAAACCATGAAGGACAACAATGATCAATGCTAGGGCTAACCAATTAATAATTATACACTTGAATAAGTCAAGCATGTACATGTCAATAAGGGAAGCACAAGTACTCAAAAACATGTAAGCCTCAAGAAGTATACACACGAATACATAATATACATAGATTAATACAAAGTATATGCACAAATACAAGGTATACACATGAAAACACGTAAACCAAAAAGTATACATTCAAACAAACATAAGTCACAAAGTATACACGTAAGTTGTAAAGTATACACTTGAATACACATAACTCATATCTATTGAACCATCAATTTAGAATGAAAATATGGGCACCATCGATAAAAGATATTTGTATTAACCAAATACCCATGTAGGCATACATCAATATATGCCGATATAAGTATGAAATATATGTACAAAATAGCCATATAGGCTTACGAGAATGCCATATAGGCATACAATGTTAAATATGTCCAATACAAAATATGTACAAAACTGCCATGTAGGTATACAATACAGGGCTTTGGAATCAAAAGTCATTGCTCTCCATGCTTTGGAAATAAAATATTTCCCTTTGCTTTTTGATCAGATGGAGATAGGTCTGTCACTCATTTTTTTTGCACTCGAAGAGTGCTCCTACTATTCCTCCTAGTGTTTAGTTCATGGTGAAGTTTTAATTGTTATAATAAGAAGTAAAGATATGAATATATAGAAATTACATTATAAAAAAAGATATATTTGACAAAATAATCACTTACCACCATCTCATGATCTCTCTCCATGAGAGATATATTCTCACGCCCATGCTCAGGCATTCTCAAGCCCTGTATAAACCATACAAATAGAAATTAAACTACGTGAATCAATAATGGTTTGGTTTTTCACTAACTAACATCTATAACTTGACGAATGTAAATTGGAATTTACTAATTTGCCTCATACCTCCCCTATCAGAGCCATTGAGGATTGTATAGAAGATGACACACAAATCTCCATTTCCCTTGTCACATTCAGAGGTGTTTCAGCTTGGAACATCTAAAAATAAAACAAAAAATTATTCAATGCACTCAATGATGTGCATATAAACTACACAAATCTATATTAAGTACAATTCATTAGTTAAACTCTTTATTCTATTACCTCTATGTAGGTTTGAGTAAATCCACTGCCATTGGGAAGTGTTCCCTCGAAACCTCCAATATTAGTCTGTTCAACATCCAAAATCACATATTAAATTACCATTCGTAAAACAATGCTATTAACATGTAATAAATTTATAATTTTTCACTAGTTACATACCCTAGCAATTGGTGTACTACAAAGATAAGTAGGTGGGGAGGCCGATGTATCCAGTCTCAACACTGTGATCATGCAATTTTATTAAAATCATAAAACATTTTTAGTTAATCTTGTATTTCAAAATCAAAATTTAATAAATTAAATTCAATGAACATGCTAACTTTTACCTGACTATCAATTCCATATGCCTAATGCAAAATGTTAGCTGCCTTCTCCATCTGCATAGTTGTAGACGGATCCTGTGTAGCAGTTGCTTAAGTGTTGGTGGGGTCATATGAACAAGTCGCCCCACAAGATTGACACACATGGGTTCGAAGGCCACCACTCAAAGACTCCCCTGGATGGCATTGTAGAATAGGGCTAGTATGATGGATCACACTTTGGGTCAAAGTGTTGATCGCTTGCAATGTATCTACGTCAACACTTTCCTTCATGATGGAAGGTATAATAACGTGCTCATGAGGTGGCCTAGCGAGATCTCATCTACCTTTCCGTGTAGGATTTGGCTATGCACTGGGTCTATCCTAAGCTGACCCCCCACCTCTCCCCTGGAAATCCCTCATATCAAAATAATTTGGGATTTTGTTCAATATGAACTCACTATATAGTTTCCTAAGGAAATATTGTGGGACCTCACAATTGTTGCACGATGGATAATCGCAGACCATGTACCACCTATCATAAAATTGGTCACTAATCTATTGGTGTTGGCACCAATGGATAGGAAACCTCTTCACAATGAGGGTAAGATTTTGATTTGTGCATGGGTCGGTGAATAGTGAGCACAAATCACCTTTTGTAATTTTTAAATCCTTTACATCTTTGTATGATAGTGTATTTGCATAATAATCCCTAGCCATTTGCCTCCTATCTTTCTATCCAGTTATTTGTTTTCTAATTGAATTTACATTTTTTAACATATCTTTCAATGAATTTGCTAGGGTCATTCTTTCTGTAGTTGAACCATTTGGATCAATCAATCTACTAATCAAATCCTCAATTTTCTTTTTGTTGTTCTTAATTTCACTCATTAAATTTTGTTGAGTGCTAGGAGGGGGTTGAGTGATTGGTGGAGGAGGTTGTTGTGGTTGATTTTGATCTTGAGGGTTTGCAGGTTGATTTTCATCTCCTAAAAATTCAAACAAATATATATCAAATTCAACCTAAAACTAACTAATTCAACCTAAAACTAACTAATTCAAAACAAAAAGCATAGAATCCTTACCTCTCACACCTCCTCACTGTCGTGGCACCATCGTTGCGAAGAAATAACAATTGTTGGTGAAGAATTTTTCTGAATGACTCCTCCTAGAACGCGAGCACAAAATATGGGGGTTTTGGCTGTGGCTAGAAGAAAAAAATAGTCAAAATAAGAATGACAACATTTCTCTTTTTTTTTTTTTTTCTTTTAACAAGCAATAACGCGAGTGCGTTATAACACACTCACATTATAACTTTTTTTAAAAAAAATGAATGTGTCCATGAAATGGCTACCTATTTCCATGCACCCGCCCGTAGACAAACAATGAGTCTCTAGTGATAGATACAAATACAAATAATGTTGTGGACTCAAAACCATTAAGGGCCCATGACTAAGTATAAAATTGAAATTATTGGGAAAATCCCCTAATGTGTAATAGTAGTGAATAATGTCTAACAAAGGTTCATGCATGATTCTCTTAGATGCAATAGAGAGGGGAGTGCTTGGGGAAATGTCCCTAATATAAGGGTGTAACATGCAAGTGTGAAAGAGAAAAATGGGAAACCATAATGGACATGCAATGCTAAATATGTAGTAATAATATCACACAAGGCATGAAAGAAAATACAAGATTCTCTTCAAGTATACTTGGATATGACAAAGTAAGATCAATGTATCATGGGAAAATGCATGATGCTTAATCAAAGTAAAGGGAAACTTTAGAAATAAAATATGGAAATGTAGTAACACGAGGTAAAGCTTTTGACGTGTGATATGAAAAATGGTGTGTAACATGTTGGCAAATGTATTTTCCTTGATCTATCAACCTATGTTACTAGTCCATGCACTTGTATGTTGAATATATTAAAGGGCTAAAATACTATCATTGGTACACAGTTGTATCTTATCTTTTGAAGTTCATGGTTGGATGTCAAAATTATTTGATTAATGTTTCTAATGAAATACTTCACATGGGGTATGAAGAGAAATGCATAAGTCTCCAAACTATCTAAGGCACAAAGATTGGCACTATAGGAGCTTTGTCAAATGCTTCATATTTCTCTATTGATGAAGATATGGCCTTGCGCAACTTCGAAATATAGACCAACACAATTGTGAGGTATGAATGTTCTAGGCTTCAAAGAATAATTTATCCCATAGATATTTTTGGTGTTAAAAAAGTAAGTACAAGTTAAGTTCCTATGAATGATTGCATAAGGAAGAACTAAATGAATTTGCATTTCACTACATCGTCTTATATTGCCTTGTGGCTTTGAATTTATACTAATTTGAACATTGTGTTCCTGCTCAATTCAAGTCTCATATGGTTTGGTGTACTACTAGTGTTCTTGTAGATGATAGTGTGTTGTCTATGTTCCAAAAACTTGATAGGTTGGTTTGTTGGTGCTCAACTGACTTGCATCAACAAGTAATTTCTTAAATTTGTGTAGAGGGGTTATGAGAAGCATGGTTGAGTCTCATTGTGTTCTTTGATTGATTTGTAAGCTAGTATGTGATCCTCTCTTGTACAAAAATGTACTTGGAATCAATGTTTTGTGTATGAAGTGTTTGTGCTAGTAAAAAGTGATCTAAGATAATAAAGGGAGTGCAGATAAGTATTTTACAAGCTATGCTGGAGTGATCCACACAATGTTACTTGGTCCATTCAATACTACCCTTGGTATGGAGTTGATGCATGAAAGCTTACATGCTTGTTGCGTCGAATTGACATGGTGTGTTACTTGTGCCAAGTGTTTGGATGTGTGTGCTAGTTTTGAAGATGTGTTCTATGGAAAATAGGTCTTGAATATATTTTAGTTTGAAGTGCATGTGAGTTCCATCTATTGTAATTTTGAAGTTGAATTTTTGTGATTGATACATATCTCATATTGTATAATTGTAGCCGACAAGAAGATTTTTTTGAAGCTTATAGAGGATACAAATAGAAGATCAAAGATATTAAGAATATGGTGAAGATGTTGCAAATAATTTGAGGAGACAATGTGCAAATAAGAGTCTATAGAATATTTCTTTATAATGAAATGTGCTAAAGATTAGTTTTGAGAGCTCAACATTGAGTGTATGTGAAATTGCAAAGAAGCATGTGTAAATGTAAATGCAAATGAGTGTTGAAGGAAGTGAGTCATAGGTAGCATATCTTTTTGAAGAAAATGTATGTGTGCATATACCAAAAGTAATGAGATGGAGGTAACAAAAGTGTTTAAGGACTATCTCTTTTGTAAATATTATATGTTGTAGGGAGTTGTGAACTTCCTTTGGTTGAAGGCCATAAAACCTATCTAAAATCTAGGTTTAAGGTGTTTTGGTTGCTAAAACGACGAATCTAATGAAAAAAATGATTTAAATATTAGAGTTGGATTTAAATCTGCTTTATTGATGTTGCAAATGGTTTCTAAGTGTTTTGAAAGGGTTTGAAGGAAACT
This sequence comes from Sequoiadendron giganteum, assembly GCA_007115665.2. Taxonomy (NCBI): domain Eukaryota; kingdom Viridiplantae; phylum Streptophyta; class Pinopsida; order Cupressales; family Cupressaceae; genus Sequoiadendron; species Sequoiadendron giganteum. The sequence continues at coordinate 601,064,266 of CM021103.1, read as the reverse complement.
ATGTTATCTTTGGGAGATTAAGCAAGGTTGATTCCTATGTACAAGAATGGAGTCTAGATTGCAGTGTTATGAAATATGTTGGTTTAAATTTTTGTCAATGTAAACTTGTTTATTTTCAATCTAAATATGAGGATTATAGTAATTTAAAGGTCTGGTAACAGGTAAAAGAAATATTGAGAGGGTAGTGGTCTTTTTGCCTTGAGATTCAAGTTTTCAAGAATGGGAATTTGGTGAGTAGTGTGAGTTGTGGATTGTTTTAAAGTTTAAATTGATTTGGTACAGTCAATTGATTGTTGGTTTGATGAGTTGGCTTGTTGACAACCTTGTTGGCTTAATGAAATTGATAGTTTTTGTTGAATAAAAAATGATTTTTTGATGGAATTCTGAAAGTGATCTTCTCAGTTGTTGTTGGGTCACAAGTACCCATATGGACTGATGATGTTTGATTGATGCTCTTGCATCAATCATGCTTACTATTTTCCCTATAGTTATCTTGTTCGAAAGTACATGTTTTTAGGCTTTTACCCATAACATCAAGCTGATGAACCGTTTGATAAAATTATTTCGTAGACATGTAGAATAATTTTATTGGCATAGAGAAGGCAGTGAACTGTTTGAAAAAATGCCTCAAAGAAATGGGGTCTCGTGGTGATGGAATTCCACTAGAAAAAAATGCACGTCATGGAATTCCATCACCATAAGACCACATTTCTTTTAGGCATTTATTCAAACAGTTCATTTCCTTCTCTATGGTATTATTATTACTATTATGCTTTGATAGAAATTTTTCCAACCATCCATAGTTTTTTGGAAAGCACCTATTTTAGGCTTTTAGCCATAGCAACAAGGAAGTGAGTAGTTTGATAAAATTCTTTGGTACACATGTAGGGAAAATGTGGTATCATGGAAAATGTGGTGAGTTGTTTGAAGAAATTCCTTGAAGAAATGTGGTCTCATGGTGATGGAATGGTATTCCATCAACATGAGACCACATTTCTTCAAGGTAGTTTTTTAAACTACTAACTGCCTTGTCTATGCTATTGCTTACTATTATGCTTTGATAGATTTTTTCCAAGCATCCATAGTTTGTTTGAAAGAACCTTTTTTAAGCTTTTAGCCATAGCAGTAAGGAAATGAACTGTTTGATAAAATGCTTTGGTAGACATGTATGGAAAATGTGGCAGCATAGAAAAGATAGTGAAGTAATGCTTTGAGTTTGAATGATGTGCAATGCAACATAATCAACAATATGAATATAAACTAAACAAATCTATTAAGTACAATTCATTAGTTAAAATCTTTATTCTATTACCTGCGTGTAGGTTTGATTAAATCCACTGGCATTGGGAGGTGTTCCCTTGAAACCTCCAATATTAGCCTATTCAACATCCAAAATCACATATTAAAATAGCATTTGTAAAACAATGCTATTATCATGTAATAAATTTATAATTGTTTACTAGTTACATATCTCACCGATAGGTGTAGTGTAGAAATAAGTAGGTGTGGGGCCGGTGTATCCAGTCTCAACACCGTGACCCTGCAATTTTATTAAAATCATAAAACTAAATTAGTTAATCCTGCATTTCAAAATCAAAATTTAATAAATTAAATTCAATGAACATGCTAACTTTTACCCAAGAATCGATACCATAGGTTGAATGCAAAATATCAATTGCCCTTTTCATCTCCATAGATGCAGACAGATCTTGCGTAGCAACCTCCTGAGTGGCAGTGGGGTCATATGAACAAGTCGCCTCGCAAGATTGACACACATGGGATCAAAGCCCACCACTCGAAGACTCCCCTGGATGGCACTATAGAAGAGGGTTGACATGTTGGATGACACTCTGGGTCAAAGAGTTGATGGCCTATAAAGTCTCTACGTCGACACTCTCCTTCATGACAAAAGGGATGATGATGTGCTCATGAGGCAACCTAGCAAGAGGTCCTCTCCCTTGCTGCTAGGGATCCTACTATGCACCGGGTCTATCTTGAGCCGACCCCCCACCTCTCCCATAGAAGTCCTTCATATCAAAATAATTTAGGATTTTGTTCAAGATGAACTCAGTGTATAGTTTCGTAAGGAAATACTGTAGGACTTCACAATTGTTGCATAGTGGGTCATCAAAAACCATGTACCACCTATCCCAAAAATATTTTCTGACCTCTTGGTGATGACACCAATGAATAGGAAACCTCTTTACATTGAGGGAGAGATTTGAATTTGACCATGGGTCAGTGAATAATGTGCAAAAATATCCTTTTGTAATTTTTAAATCTTTTACCTCTTTATATGATAATTTATCTTGGTAAAAAGCCCTAGCCGCCTACCTCCTATCCTGCAAACTACTTAATTGTTTGTTGATTGAATCTACATGTTTTAACATTTTTTTCAATGAAGTTCCTAGGGTCATTCTTTCCACGGTTGATTTTTTTGGATCGTTCAACCTCCAAATTAAATCCTCATTTTTTTTTATTGTTCTCTATTTCCCTCATTAAGTTTTGTTGAGTGTCAGGAGGGTGTCGAGGGATTGGTAGAGGAGATTGAGGTTCTGGTTGATTAAATTGAGGATTTTGTTGTTGTTGTGCTTGTCCATGACTTTGTTCCTCTTGTTGTTGTGTTTCTTGAGGATTTTGATGAGGGTTTGCAGGTTGATTAACATCTCCTGCAAATTCAAAAAATAAATATAAAAAACAACCTAAAACTAATAAATTCAAAACAAAAAACAATCCTTACCTCTCACACCTCCTCATCAACGTGACAAAATCCTCATGATGAAGTAGCAATCGTTGATGAATAATTTTGTAAAATACCTCCTCCTAGAACACGAGCACAAAAAATGGGGGTTTTGGCCACATAGAAGAGAAAAAACACAGACGAATGCAAGAATGAATTCAATTTGCCTTTTTTTTCTTTTAATTAGTCATAACACGAGCGCATTATAACACACTTGCGTTATAATTCACTCACGTTATGGGCTCGCTATGGCTGAGACTCAACGTCAACACAACAATCCATAAGGTGAGTGTGTTATAACACGCTCGTGTTATGGGTTTTCAAAACTTTTAAATTTTTTTTTTGACAAATTGGCTACCCATCTTCATGCACCCGCCCTTTGTTTCTTTTTTATCAGTAAACTATTTATATAGTCAAATATATAATTAATGATATAATCATTATATATTTAAATATAAATTATGATATTTATCATTGTAATAGTAGATTAAAAGTAGATGTATCTTTCGAATGATGAGATGGATAATCTGCAACTAGAATAACAAAGTTAATCCCAATCTAAACAATAATCTAAAATCAAACAACAAAGAACGAGGAAATAAACTAAACAAACTAAACAAATTAATGGAAAGATCTCACCGAATATGCGTTCACCTTTTCAAATTATCTTGATTGTCCTTCTCCATTTTTCCTTTTCAGTATTCTTGCCCTCAAATTTTTGTGTTTGAATGCAAGTATAACTTCGTCGACTGTCTAAGCAAAATATCGAAGATAAGTCTCTTCTCAAAAGTGTATGATTTCGGGAGGAGGAATAATGATTATGATAGGCCATTTTATAGATTTTGGGTTTTCGAACGATCGACTCAGATTGAAAGAGAGATCGACGGATGAGATTGATGAATGCCATGCAATATGAGTTTTGTCTCAAATAGAATGTGAGTTAGAACTCGAGTTAGAGCATGAGTTCAGGAAAGATTGAAGATAGACACTAAGTTCGAGCGTGAGTTAGAACACGAGTTCAGGATCTTAATGTTCAAAAATAGAAGAAATAGACTTTGTATGCAAAAGACAAAGTTAGAACTCGAAGACTAATGCATTCAAATACAAACAGGAGTTAGAACTAGCTAATCGACTAGTTTTGACGAAGAGTCTTCTCGCAGAGATAAATAGGTGTTGAATTCAAAGATAACTAGAGAACTAAAAATAGATCTCAAGTCAGAAGGTGAGTGAATGAATTAGATAACTGAATGATAGAGGAATGTGACATAAATAATTAAATATGAATTCAATATTAATTTAATTCAACATTCAAAAACAAGAGACTTTAATTAAATAAATAAAGATAATTCATTTAATTTGACTGTTTGAAAAGGATAAAGTGAATAATTAAATAATAAATATTTAATTATAGATAAAGGGGGTTAAATGAATAATTAAATAAAGATATTTAATTATAGTTGGAAAAGTATGATAAAGGGGTAATTAAATAATAAATTATTTAATTGATAGATAAAGGGGGAAGAATTAATTAGTTCGCAACATAATTAAATAAATATGATTTATTTAATTAATTAGGTTGAATAAAGGAATTAATGAATTAATTAAAAAGGGGTATTTAATTAATAGAAGAAATATGTGTTAGAAAGGTTAATTAAATAATTAACATTATTTAATCAATACCACAGACTATAGAAAATTATGTCGAATATGTACTTGCATGCCTAGACCAATTTTCGATGTCTACAGTTTGCCCCTCTTTGATACAATGTTGGTACGGTGTTGTGTCAAAGAAAATATGCCCCGATCGTGCCCCAGCATGAAACAGGTTAAGGTATGCCCCCTCGAGAAAATTGACAAATTTTTGAAAGTTTCAAAAAAATCAAGAAATATTCCCGATAAGTCAATTTGATAGTCAGAAATGCTATGGAGTTGACGAAAATGAATTTGGAGTTGATACGAACAAATACGGGTCGTTTGAAGTTGAAAGGTTAAGCGGCCAATAGAGTAGGTAAGAAGAAATGCCATTTCAAACCCACCTATAAATAGGAATTAGGGCTAAACTTAATTCATTTGCACCCGGAGGAGTTAGAAAAAAAGGATATTTGCTCTGACTAGCTGATGAAAATGGCACCCATTCCCTACGCTGCGCATCGTGGTTATCGGATCCGGACATTCAGGAGGCCAACTGACGCAGGACCACCAGTATGTACTCGAATATGATCTCTTGAAAATAATTTTTGCACGTAGTTTTAGGTATTTGAAAACTAATTAAGCAAATGCAGTGCATCATAAATGATGCATATGCCATCGTATTCGCTGCATCTGATTGCGAAACGACGCATTTGCGAAAACACGTCTAGGCTAGGTTGGGCAGTTTAGGGATTAAATGCATTTGAAATTTAATGCATCGCATTTGTAGTTATGCAATGCATATGCATTAGGAATAGACGCATGTGTGGTTGTAAACCGCATATGCATTTGTGAAATGCATATGTTGTAGATAGGTAGGCTGATGAAACTGCACCGCATTTGTGAAAAATGCACCGCATGTGGTTTAGTGAACCGCATGTGCAGTAGGTTGATAGGGGTTGTGGAAAATATGCGGCGCATATGTAATATGCACCACAAGTGAGGCTTCATGCAACGCATTTGTAAAAATGCACTGCATTTGTGAAAGTGAGCCGCATTTGACTGGTAAAATTTTCAAAAAAAAATTCTAAGGAAAACTTGAAAATTCTTGACATCATGGTTTAAATGCAGGTGGTTCTAGATCCGATATATACGTGGGAGTCACGACCAAATACATTCGATCTGAGAGATTGTTTGACAACTATAGAAATTCGGCTATTATGGAAACTGGGTCTACGTCACTGCTTGTCGATGCCTACTATTTAGGCGAACAGGGGTATGTTGACGACACTATGCGAGCGATGGCATTCAGAGACATCGTCGTTTCATTTACCGACTGGGGAGGCCAATGTCACATTGGAGGATGTGTACAGGATTTTGAGACTGCCTATTAGAGGAGAGTGGGTCATGTATGATACCCAACAAGGATTGATTGAGTTAGCAAGGTTTTATTAGGTGGACGACATCAGTAGGATCAGGATCGAGCACTATGAGATTAGATGGCCAGTATTAGCAGACAAATATGATAGGATTGACTGTATTTTATGTACATTGATTAGGGGGATAGTTCTTCCAGACAGATGGGGTCATGGATTTCCAGTGGGATGGGGAGCTATGTTGGTTGGCATGTTAGAGAGTGAGACAAGGTATGCATGGGGTCCATGTCTTCTTGGGATGTTATACTTTCATCTACATGACATTGCTTATAGAGATGCATAGTCATTGAGTTGTGGGACTACACTGTTGATGGTATGGGGTTGGGAGAGGATTGTTGTTTTTCGTACACCAGTTACTGTAGAGATACCAGAGAGATACCCTTATGTTTTTTGATATACATCACACATTACTCAGACACATGTGGGAGACACAGGGTATTGGAGACATGCATTGGATATTCTTGATTAGTTCACATGGAGACCTTACATGGATTGTGAGGAGTGGGTGGATGAGGAGGTACATTTGGTATTCTATAGACAGACACAGTATCTCATTGGGAGGATTGTTTCTAGTGTTCACATCATTGAGTGACACTTGCTAGACAGAGTTCTGAGATAGTTCGGTGAAGTTTAGGATGAGCCTCGGAGTAGAGCAAAGTTTGCACGTTCATCTAGCGAGGTTTCGTATTGGGGACCTATGATAATAGTAGCTACAACTGAGGCAGAGATACAAGCATTAAAACCAGTACAGTGGGGGTGGAGAGATGGATTAGCAGACCCAGGGACTACAACTGCGTGTGACGCATGGCGGGTAGAGCATCGACCTATTCCTTATACGGATCCAGATCAGCTGGCACCTATAGAGAGATGAGGCACAGGGCCTAGAGGATGACAAAGAGGTGGAGGTGCTAGAGTGGGGAGAGTTGGTGGCAGAGATGGTGATGGTAGAGGTAGTAGACGAGGTCGGAGGGGATGGAGAGGGGGTCGGGTAGGTGCTCTATCACCTATCCATGAGGCAGTAGTTTAGGATGTACCGATGTTGGACATCGGAGGGGGAGTGGATGTATAGGCTGGGGGTGAGCATGCTGCAGCGGAGGTAGTGTTAGAGGAGCGTGCATAGGTGGATGATGGAGTAGAGAATATTGTAGAGGATTTAGATGTGGACATGGCTATAGACCCTCTGGGTGTTTTGGCAGGATACGAAGAGGATGATGTAGAGGATGAGGATGAGGATGATGTTGAGGAGGATGCATTGATGGAGGATCAGGAGAGACAACTCAGAGATCATATCATGGAGGGGAGATAGGAGGAGGATGCTCTTAGAGATGGTGACAGGGAGGCTTTGGAGGAGAGACTCAGACTTATGACGGTAGAGTTTGATGCGATGAGGCTAGAGAGAGATAGTGCCTACACAGAGAGGGATAGTGCATATGCAGAGAGGGACAATGCTCACTCAGAGAGGGATAGTGCACTTATGGAGAGAGACCAAGTGATAGCTCGAAGACATGAGATAAAGTAGAAGTTCACAGAGGTTAGACACCTTTGCAATGGGTCCTCATCTGATGGCATGGTGAGGGAGTTAGTCAGATCAGTGGAGAGAGCCACCTATTATAGGGATCTTTATAAGGCAGCAGTGCCAACAGAAAGACGAGCTCCTACATTTTAGAGGTGCACAGTCAAAGCAGAGGTCATACTAGGAGTCAGAGGACATAGAGTACTGAGGGGGTGGTAGGACCATCGAGGGCAGGTCCATATGAGAGGCCTTCCACCTCGCAAAGAGAACCTTTGAGTCTTTTCCCACCACCTTCACCACGTGACAACAGTCATAGTGGGACATGATGACAGGGTTACATATGTAGACATTATATTTTGATCAGAGAGCCTGCAAGCTCATGTTTTATTTATGGTTACATTCACACATTGTACTGTGACACACTATTTTTGAGCGATATATATATATGATTTTGGCGGCTTCTATATGATATGCAGTTCTATTTTATGGATGATGCATTATTTCTACATGATTATGTTTCCTAGATGATGTATATACATGTGTTATGAATGAATGTTTCTATATGTTATGAGTTATGCATTTTATAATGATGTTATGGATGTCTTAATATACTTATGATAATGAATGCAATGATCTATATGATGTTTATTTATATGTGAGGGTAATATGTACATGCAATTTTTACATTATGTATGTTATGATGATGTAATGCCTATTATGTCATGATTCTGAATGGAATGGAACTATGTGGAATGCTTATTAAATGTATGCTAATGAAAATGATCCAATGTTCTTATTGTGTCAAAAGACTTTATAATTATGTTTGAAGAAAAGAAATGTTAGGATGAAATGAACTCAAAATGTTAGTAAGAAATAATAAAGGCTGATTGAT